>SKCR01026352.1:0-74521 GCA_019454045.1 Zanthoxylum bungeanum
ATAAATTGTAATTTCTAATTTGTAAATGAAAGAATTGAGAATAAAATAATCGAGAGAATTGAGATTGAGAATTGAGAAATTGGTGTGTTGAAATAATGAAAAATCACCTCTATTTATACATTTTAAGAATATTTTTGTGATACCTAAACTGCTCCTAAAATTAACCGTTTTATTACTGTTATTATGGGTAATTTTGGAAAATTAAAATAATTTATTTACTTTTTTTTTTAGAAATTGGGGCAGAAAGCAATGGCTCCCTGCCCCCAGCCCAACGGCTACTAGCCGTTGGGCTGGTTGGATAACACCCAACGGCTAGTAGCCATTGGGTGTTACCGTTGGAATCCTAGGGTTCCAGCGGTTCCAACCGGTTCGGTTAAGGTAAGAACCCTAACTGAACCGGTGAGGTTCCGGTTCGGTTCCGAAATCGGAATCGGTTGGAACCGGAACCGTCCGGTTCCAACCGGAACCTTGGCCGGCTCTACAAGAGCCAGCTCCAACGAAGGAAATAGTTACTCCTAGATGATAAGAAAGAGTATTTTGATTAAATATCAAAATTTGTCAACAAGTGTTAGTTCATTTAGTTAAGATATCGTTATTACATATAATAGATTTTGGGTTCGATTCCTCACATATGTGTGAGTGAATAAAAAATTCATATAATTATTATCATTCGGGTATGATTTTATTAGCTTATGAGTCTTATTCTCACAGTTTTCAAGTGTAGTTCTATCAGTCTATCAGCCTTGTTCTCATCCCTTTTGGAGCCTAGTCAATGTTGATTTGCCAGCGAAAACTAATCTCTATAAAAATATTATAAACGTTCATATTCTCTTCTTATATGTAATGAAATAAAATAATAAAATAGATATAAAGAAGAGACTCAAACCTTTATTAAACTTCTTAAAAAAAAGCTTAGAAAATTTATGGAATCGTCATTGTCATACAATTCAACATATGTATGCCATGCAGCATGCACCTTTGGACCAGTGAAAAGAGAATATGAGTGTATAAAATCAAATAAAACCTTAACACAACCTCTTAACTTTTTTTCAATCACACCTGCGAGTAATAATTATTGGGAAAATCAGCATGACCCTATGATATTTGACAAAATTAATCGAAATCTCTGATGTTTAAGAATTAAATAAAAATCTATGTTATTATAACAAAACCCCCCAATAGTAGGAATGACAATCGAGACGTTGTGTCCCTACCGATCGAGTCTCATCTCGTCCCATCCCGATTAGTATTCGGGATGGAGAAATCATCTCGAATCTCGATCGGTATTTTAAATAGGGACGAAAAATCATCATGAATCATGGATCAAATAGTGCAGGATCTCGAATCCATATCGAGAATCGATATTTTTTACGCTAAAATTTGGGATTCGGGACAAAAAAAATGTCACGAATCCCGACCCAATTTTTTATTTAGGACGACGTATCGTCCCGAATCCCGACTGAAATTTTCATTTAGTATGAAAAATCATCTCGAATCCCGGATCGAATGGGACGGGATCCCAATCAGGAATCATAATTTTTTACCAACCCTACCTGATAACTTTGTTGAGAGTGAGTATTTTTGAAAGGTATGAGGGTTTTATTTAGTTTTTAAACATTAAAAGGGTTTCGATTAGTTTTGTCAAAAATCAGGGGTTATGCTCCTTTTTCCATAATTATTTGGTACAAAAAAATATATGAATTATGTAGTACCATTAATTAATTATAAGCATATGATATGTATAGTTGTATTAAATATAACTATCTTCTATTAGAAAATTTCTACTATTTAACGGTAGTTCAATATCACACATACAACAATTCAATAATATCTTCTACATGTGCTAAAATTTAAAAACCAACTATATATTAAGTAGTTATATTTAATACAAATTCACATGTTGTAAACTTATTGATTAGTGCTAACACGTCGCTTATATAATAATCGTATAAAAGAATTACTTCATTAATAGTTTCTTAATATTTTAACACGCGTAGAAAAATATCATCAAATTATTACATAAATAACGTGATATATCATAAAAAAAAATTCCCCACATGCGTACCTCATACGATTTTGTTGCAACCTGTCTCGTAACATTGCATTCCCAATCACTTTTGTTTTTGTGTTTTTGTTTGATTCTTCGGGATTAAGCTAATACCCTACACAAGTTTTACTTTTCAATTTCTTGGACAAAATTGCCCCTCATTCCTCCAAAATCTTTTGCTCAAAGGGACCCACATTCACCTTTTCTATGAGTATAAATACTCATCTCTTACATTTGGTTCTTCCCTTTTCCCCTCCTTTCCTTTAATCTATTTTTTCCTAATCACAATCCCTAAATCCTAATAATGTTCTTAGCCGAAGAAGAAGAAGAAGCGGTTCATTCTCAGTTCCCGGTTCTTGAAACCGGGTTCACTGCCACTGAAATCCAAGAGTTATTATCTATCTTGCAGTCAAACTCCGGTTTTTCGGAGGAGTCAAGCCGAGCGGTTCACTCAATCGATGAGAGGAAGAAGAGGCGCATGATATCAAACCGAGAGTCAGCCAAGCGGTCCCGCTGGCGAAAGAAGAGACATATAGAAAATCTGACAGAGCAGCTGAACCGGTTGAGAGTAGAGAATCGGGAGCTTAAGAACCAGTTGAACTTTATTTTAAACCAGTGTGATCATTTTTGGAAGGAGAATGAGCAGTTAACTTCTGAGTACTTAGCTCTATGGACCAGACTCTCCAATCTTTATCAGATTTTAGGCTCCATGCAGATGCAGTCACAATAATATTATCATGCAACGTTAAAACTTAATTTCACCAACTCACTATAAAGCTGAATAAAGCTCTAATATATATATATATACCTAAAAAAGAAAAAGAAATTAGAGCTAGCTCTCTCTCTCTCTCTCTCTCTCGCTGCATGTTTGGATTTAAAATTGGCTTTGTTTGTCAGAAACCCCACGTTGTTATACCGTGTAAAGAATTAGTGGTCTGCCTTTTGGTTGTCTTTTTTAAGCAGATGCTTTTTCATACGTGTCTTGTTAGTGATAGTGACCTGAGGTTAGTGCATGTGGGGAATTTAAGTTCTAGTTTTAGCTTTAAGTTCATATATATATATATATATGATCCATCAATGTAAATATAATCTTCGGAATACCAAATATTTAATGAGAGTTTTGTTTTTAATTTCCTCTTTACTTCATTTGTAATGACTGATTGTCCCTTTGTTACATATATGGGATCTAATAATTTACCTTATTGGAGCCTAACGTCCAACACACACAACGGGTTAACAGTGACATTCTGATTCATTAGTTATATATTATTTATTTATTAATATATTCGTTTTCACGATTTTATTCTTGACGTGAACTGTAAACACATATAAAACGTGTCTAACTAATTAAGGGAGTCTTGGGAAGGACCCAAGAATTAAATCTAGATGGGGCTTAATGAAAATATTTTAATAATTTTTTAGGGAATGATGGCGGATGGCAGAAAATAATAGCGTCGAAATCAATCATATATAGATCAAAATAATGGCAAGTCTTGCGGTATGCCGATGACTGCTATAAAATAGTGTGCGACGCAAGCGAGGTGCCTCAATGGTGTCAAAAGGGAACATCCATCACCGTTACTGCTACAAACTTCTGTCAACCAAATTACGCTCTCCTTAATGATAGTGGTGGTTGGTGTAATTCTCCGCGGGACATTTTAACATTGCTCCACTTTGTTGCGATATAAACAATTACTATATGGGAAAAATGAGAGGAAAACTCTTTTTTATTATTCAAATAAAAGAATTACAAATCTCACACCAAAGTTTTACAAAAAAAAAAAAAAAACCTCTCAAACACTCTTTACTATCTATATTTACTGATTTTTGGATGCTTA
Organism: Zanthoxylum bungeanum; assembly: GCA_019454045.1. NCBI lineage: Eukaryota > Viridiplantae > Streptophyta > Magnoliopsida > Sapindales > Rutaceae > Zanthoxylum > Zanthoxylum bungeanum. Next base: position 3,886 of record SKCR01026352.1, read on the forward strand.
AGAAGTGAATTGTGGCTCCTTTTTATAGTGCCACACGTTTTGGCCAACTTTCATCAGCTGGTCAAGTTGGCCAACTGGGTAATCCAACACACTTGTATTTGAGTCCATTACCATTTATAGAGCCCTAATTGTATATTTAAGAAATATGTTCAATATCTTTCTCTTCCTAACAAATCCCTTCATTTTTTTTGGTTGAAATCATTGGAAACCTATCACCATTTTTGAACTTAAGTGGAATATGTAAAACCTCTGGTAAGCCCAGATTCTTACAATAAACGCACTCTCTGAATTCAAACCTAGGATCTCAAGATCAGATCCTGTGTCCTACACCATCAAACCAAATTCCTTAAGGATAACAAATCCCTTCATTGTTATAAATTATTATATATATAGAGAGAGAGATGACTAAAGGGAAATTGATAAAGAAACTAAGAGCAAGACAGAAACTCATTTTAAAATAAATCTAGGGTATTTATAGAGCCAAAAGGCAAGCTAGCACTTGCCGCAAGATGCAACAGCGAATAATCATTTTAAGGCCAATAAGAAATTGACAAAGCTAGCATCAATTGCTTACAAAATAATCAATAGATAATTGTCACCAAATGAAAATAAATAGTAAAGATTGACGTGGGCTGATCACATGTTCTATGTGGTGGCCGAGCTTCATTCATTCGCAACATAATATAATTCTTTCTATATTTTCTTCTGTATCATTCAAGGTGAACCCAACTCAAAATTTACTTGGAATCTCAAAAATTTGTTTCCCTTCCAATCAAACAACTATCAATTACCAATTATTGAATGTGATGTTTGTCTTGTCTCGTCTTTTGGAAATTGCTTTCTCGCTGGATTGATCATGATGTCGATGAACATCTTTTATCTGTCCAAACAGAAATCGACAGACAGGAATTGGAACACAGACACTTTGAAGTACGTGGGGTCTGCCAGTTGGGTAAACCATTTTTAAGCTTTGACCCACAAAATCGTGCTAAGATTCATATACGAAAAAGTTGATGGGACTGAGAGGTTCCGTAAGTAAAATGAATTGTGTCGAATTTATGCATCCCATTGTTGCAGTTTTTTTTATCCATGCATTGTATTCAACACGTGGTGGTCCTAGCATTGAATTGTACGGAATCAATACTTTTTTAGAAACAAAAATGATAAACATATTTTAACTTTTATTTAAAGTTTCTACGCCCCTCTTACTGTAGTTACAGTAAATTACTCTATCTCACTATAGCTACAATGATGGAGTGTAAAAACTTTAAGTAAAAGTTTATATGTGTATATCATTACTCTTTTAGAAAAACTTCTTGTTTTAACCCAGATGAAGGTCAGACAGTTGTGCTTGGTACCACCCTTATTGGAGAAGGTGCGGGCAGCACCGCTGACCGAGCAACCGATTTAGTTTTTCCCCTGGCATTCGCGGGAATCGGGGTGGTCAACCGTCTCCGAGAGCTTCCAGCTTCACCCGGCCCGGGCTTCTTCGCCAGATCTTTGATTCTGTCAAGGACATTGGGCTACTTCGACATTCCTGCCAAGTAAAAGGCAAAAAGCATGGTCAGTTCAGAATTCAGTTGATTTCAAGTCATTTATGAGTCAAGCAAACAAGGAAATCAGTTAGAAAGTTAGTGAGAATCTACATAGCCGCCTCGGGACCTGTGGGGGCGCACTCCGAAAGAGGCCCGACTCAAGGAAGGCCGAATCATTGACTACCTTTTTCCAGTGGTCGGTGTAGCTCCAGGCCACTGTGATCCTACTTCGGACCTCATGGGTAACCTTGGGAGGATCCCTCCAGCAGGCTGAGAAATGTTAACGAGTTAGCATTTTATCATGAAAGTTGAGAAAAAGAATCCAAGAGCTCGGGTCCTAACCTCCAGCTCTGAAGATATCGGGGACCACTGTCATCTTCGAGCATGTTGGCCAGGTTCGTCCCCAGTCGCATGTAGCCCAGAACTAGGGGTCTTTGAAGTTTTTGTTGGTTTGGGGAATGTCCTTGATAATGGCAGGGACATCGGCATACGAGGAGAGGTAATACCAACCATGATGGGATCTTGGGTTGGCCTTCAATTTGTATAGCCTTTTCAACTGCTCAAAAGTCGGCTCTCCGAGGCCTGCCCGATGCCAGATCACATGCAAGCCGACCAGAATTCTCCAGCTATTCAAGTTCAGTTGACAGGGAGCGATCTACATCCTGGCCAGCATCCCCGCGAAGTATGGTTGAATGGGTAGTCGAAGACCGCATTCAAAGAGAGATGGAAGAAGGGCGACCGAGCCACCGTCAGGTTGGCTCGCGCGGTCTTGCGGACCGGGGACCTCCAGGTCTATGTCTATTGGGATCTCGTACTGCTGACGGAATACGCATAAGGCATCTCCCATGATGGTGGAGGGCCGGTTCATGTCCAAGGCCGAGCAGTCCAATTCTCTCGGTTCGAGATCTCTCTGAGGGATTCTATGGTGGTAAGTGTCGTTTCGTTCTTGAGAATGGGTTGGGGTGGCGTCTAGCTCCTCTAGGCTAGGAGAGCCCGAGCTGTAAGAGGTTTCTTCAGTATGAGGAGATTGAGGTTTTACGGGCTTGGCCGAAGAAGATTTAGCGTCAGACATTCCTAACAGTCGCCATGAACGTGAAGGTCAGTCAGTGGTCAGTTTAAGGCACAACGGATCCGAGGGCTATTCTAACATCCGGGGACCTAGGCCTACAGTCTCTAAATATCCTAGCAATAGCCATAAACAGCAAATCTCTCCCTAAACACATACAACCAAACATGAAACTTAAAAAACCTGAAATGCATGTATCATACCCCACTACCCATACTTCAACCAAATGACACGTGTACCATACATAACACCAAACCAGAAACATGCTTCGCGACACAGAACGAGAAGATGGGAAATGAAGAACAAATAGTAGCAAGTGAACAAACATATGCAAACACCAAACAATGATGGAAACGTACAGCAAATGAAAAGAGAGAGGTCGAGTAGGGACTTACTTGATTTGGGAAGAAGAGTTGGCGGTTGGTCTGGTCGGTTGGAATTTTGTTGGTCTCGCGAACAAGGTAACTTTTGCAGTTTGAGAGTTGTGATTTTCGTAAAAGTGAGAAAGAAGCATTGATTTGCTTTCTTATGGTCATCACAATGCATTTTTTGGCCGTCGAATCGGGAGTCTCCGAATATGCACCACATGTCGTCTTCGGGATTCATCTGATCAGATTGTGATGAACGGTTGAGATTGAAATACTTTTGGCTGCCTCGAGAACGGCCGATTGATTTGAGTTTTTTGGCGGGAAGACCATGAGCTCCTGACAAGGGGCACGCTCGGGTTAAACCCTAAAAATGATTTGATGGGCATTTAAGGAGATATGATGGCTTGCGATTCTCGAGGGACGGCTGCCAGAAGGGTAAAAGGGACAATTACTTCAAGTTGAGAAATCGTTTGGAAGACATTAGAATCTTTTTTGGCCGAGGACGTGAGGCCGAAACAGTTTTCTACTTTTTTCCTGCTATCGACCACCAGATGATGGATGTCGCACTTAAGACTTTTGTAGTTCCCGGCACCAACTCATACACTCGTTGGAACCGATAACTAGAGGACAGATGTTGATGGGGATTTCTGTGACTAAGGTATCTGAACAGCTCGGCAGGGGCATAAAAGGGAATTCTCCTCGATCGGAGGATCAATGTTCAGAGAGTATAAGTTATTCTTTAACTCTGCGTGGAGCTCGAGTCCAGTTTTCTCGGGATAACCGACCAAATCACACAGGATGGACCAGATTTTAAATACCGACAACATCAGAGGCGAGGCCGATCACAGTAGACCGACAGCTCGACTTGGTTTTACTTCTGTAGGCACTGCATTTTTGCATATAAGTCCCGATGATGAGTCTCACATTGAGACACTACCTCTTTAAGTTGTGGAAGTCGCGGGAAACGGACGTCGGAAGGGAAAAGTCAGAAATTGATATCTTGTTGGACTAAATTCATTTTCTTAGCTGTGGGTTCGCTCGTTGGACCTCTGTTTTAAAATTCATCCTCAGCCCAAACCCCCTGCAAGCCACACACCAAGCCCACACACCACCAAGCAAAACACCAAGCCCACAAAAAAGAACCAAACCCACGCCCAAATGACCTAATTCACGCCCATCACCCTTCCAAAATAACCAATTCACACATTAAACACATGTTGAAATCAAATAAATCACCTTCCCGAATTAAAAGAATCAAATTAAATCTCATCAATCACCTTCCTAATTAAATTAAATCACATTCATAAACTAAATAAAATCAAATCAAATCAAATCAAATTAACTTCCTAAAATGAAGAGATCATGTCCTTATGATACATAAATTAAATATCCTCATAATTACACAATATTCTTTCCCTATTCGCATAAGGTAAACCCCAACCCTTACCTAAAAAAAGAAGCATAAACCAACACATTCAAGGCTAGCTCATTCATGAAAAAACAAAAAGAAACTAACCATGAGCTCATCCATGTCTCACGCCTAACTGCCATTTTCTCTTCTCTCTTCTCTCAAACAGCATCCTCACGCCTCTAACACAAACCCGAGACACATTCAATCTTCACGCCATTAACAGCCCATGCCCCCTTACACGCACATAGAAACCTCACTTACACTCGGCAATCAGCCCATTAAGCACACACCCCACACACCTTACGGCTTCACACCTCCTTAACCCACACACGTCTCTCTCTCTCACCAAGCATATGCCGCAAAGTCAGCCACGAAAACAAATAATAACACCCCTAGCAGCCCCACCGAACTGACCAATACAGACACTTTACGCAACCAAAAAATGCATGAACAGCAACACACAGCTCTCCCACATCGACCAACAAAGCCCTCTTCTTTCAAATAAACAAAGCCCTCATGATTAGGTTGTTTAGTATGTTATTTTTTATGCATGATTAGTTGATTATTTCCAAGCATGATTTAGTTATTTCTTTCGCATTAGGAACTTGATTATGTCTCTTCTACGTTTATGTTTAGATTATTATTTATTTACATTGTCATGCTTAGCGATTTAATGTATGCATGAGATTGTGTGCTTGCCGTTATTCCGACTTACTTTTATGCATGCAAACTTAGATATAGATAGTATGCAAACTTAGATGTAGGTTGTTGTTGCGTAGACTCGGTTATATTATTACATAAATCCGTTCATTACAAATGGCATAAGTAATGGACCATTCCGAACCCAACGGTTTGAGGTCTTCCCTTGCGAGGGGTGAGTGCGGCCTTAAATCATTTCCCAGTTCACACTGGGTGGCGACTCCATTATTCTCCGGTTTAGTCCCTCGCTGGCTACTCCGTACTCCCGACCGGGCCGCGAGCTTGGGACAGCGTCGCCGATTTCTGTGTTCTACAGTCTGGCGACTCCACTGGAGATAGAGAATCTATAATAGGAAATTCATTTGACAATTAGTCACGCACCATAACTCGTTGGCCCGTACCTTAAGGTATAAAAAAAGGTGCGCTCACTTGGTCGCTCGAACCCTTGAGTGGGGAGTCCTAGTTGTGGGCAATCCTTCGTCAGCGGGAGCCTTTGTCTACACCCCCGTAAACTCACATGTGAACAATAGTTATATGACCAATAGAAATTATTTCTTTATGCTTGTGTTGAGGACCATCATCATTTGGATTCAGTTGGACTTCTTTTCAAGAGATGATAACTTGTTGGGTCATTTAAACTGGGACGAGTTCGTCTCTTTTGACAATTGGGCCAAAAGTTTCTGAAATACCGATGGGCCATTTTGTGTTTGGGCCTCTTATCATTTGGAGTCATTTAGCCATATTATCGTAAAAGTGTAAACATGTTGGGCATTTTCAACTGGGACAAGTTTGCACCTCGCAATAGTATGATTGAATGCTTTAAAATGACAATGGGCCGACTTATATATTCCATACATCGCACGCATCTCATGCACCTCATGCATACACGCATCATGTTAACCCTTGTGTCTAAAAGCCATCATAGATACCCGTTGGGTTAGGAAAGAATGAAGACTCGTCAAAAGACCGTCAGCCAACATGAGCGAGTCAGTCAATGAGGGATCCCGCCTGGATCAATTGGAGACCAAAGTAACCAAAATTATTGAGCAGTTGCAAGTTTTGACCAATGTTGTGGCCAGTTTGACCGTACCCCGTATAGCCAATAACAGAAAGTTGTGCAACTAGAATGGAAAGACCATTGGGGAACCTTCAAGGACCAAGCCCACTCCCTCTGAGGTTTCCCCTATCAGAAACATATGATTATCCAATCTTGGTAGACCTTTGTCAGAGGTGTTTGAAGAGCTGAAAAGGCAAGGATTCCTAAATCCCTTAGAGTCTAAACCACTTCCAAACCCTGTGCCACGCTGCCTTAACCTGAACCTTTACTGTTACCTCCATCAGCAAAAGGCCACAAAACCGACAACTGTACCCGCCTTAGGCATGAGATCCAATACCTCATTGATTCCCATAAAATACCCGACCCAGAAAAAAAAGCAACTCAACACGTACAGAAAACCTCCACCCACCCACATGATCAACTCTGGCCTACCTGACAGCCTTGTCCTCCAAACTCATAACCACCAAACTTCTCGCATGGGGATATGGGACAACAGTGGTAAAGGTGAAATAGAGCATATGGGGAATTTCTGGGAAAACTCTCGGACAGTGACGAGAATGAGGTTGTAAAAAGGGGAAGTAAATGGGAAAAAGAACTACTGCACTTGGAGAATCTGATGGTCGAAGGAAGCAAGAAGACGGGGGAAGACGAAGTTGAAAATTATGGAGATGTTTGTTTCCCTGATCTTATTCAAATGTGATCCAGCATTTATTAATAATAAGGACATTGACTTCGTCTACTTGTTCGAATCTTTTCCTTAATAATAATAAAGACGTTCATTTTGCTTACCTGCCTGAGTCCATTCCTTTCAATCTGCACGACGTGAGTATATTTGACAAAAGCATTCAACCCTGGTACTATGATATTCAGCGATACTTAGAACATGGGGAATTCCCGAAAGAAGCAAGCAGAAAAGACAAGATAGCCATTCAGAAGTGGCTTCTCAATATGTGAGTTTGAAGGGAGAACTATACAAAAGACAAGCGAATGGCATTCAGCTGAAGTGTTTAAGAAAAAAAAGAAGCTTGAAAGGCAATGGAAACAGTACTGCCGGTGGAAGTTGAGATACAGTCCATGAGGGTATTAGCAGAAGCAGAGTTACCTGAACAAGAATAAGCCTCGCAGAGATTTGAACAGTTGGTATTGCTCGATAAGAAGAGAATGAAGTCCTTACATCATATGCAGTTATACCATAAGAGATTGGCCCGGGCATTCAACAAAAGGTGTGTTATACTAAGATCGGAGAGGGGGATCTGGTATTTAAGCAGTCAAAGTCGTTAACGATGGACCCGAGAGGAAAGTTCAGACCTAACTGGGAAGGGCCATACGTAGTCAAGAATGTAATAGGAAACGGGGCAGTGAGACTGTCATACTTAGAAGGGAACGAGTTCGCTGAGCCAATCAACGTGGACAGACTAAAGTAGTATTTCGCCTAAGGAAGAAGAGACATAGCAGTTACTGGGAGAACTGGCAGAAGACATAACCCACGGGATAGGAAATTCATCCATGCATGCATGCATACACGTAACGTACTTGTAATTTTTATGTTTGTTCTGTGTTTGCAGGTTTCAGACAAAAGAGAACTGCACAGTCACCAGAAGAGAACCGACATGAGGAAACTATAAGCAGACCCAGTGGAGATCAGAGAAATGCGTAGACACATGGCGCCAAGGAGCACAATGAAGGTCTAACCCATCAGGAACAGAGAGTACCTCCACACATGCATACATACATATCGCATGCACACGTTTTTATTCTGTTGTTTTGTTTGTGTTCACAGGTCTCAAAGAAAAGAAGGAAAAGCGTCAAAATACAAGCAAGCTGAGAGCAACAAAACAGTATTAACAGTTTTCAGAAATGGATCCCCAGGGTTGAGGCCCACACATAATCATCCGTTTTGGGAATGAACCCTCAGGGTTGAGGCCCGCGCTACCAGCAGTTTTTTAGAATGAATCCCAGAGGGCGAAGCCCACATTATTAGCGGTTGAAGAATTCCAGTGAAGTGAAAAAAAAGAGGGAGAGAGAGAGAGAAAAGTCATTGATGGCTAAGCATATGTCCGGTGATGAAATTGTTTGTTGTAGGGTGAAACCTTAGAAACGATAAGTGTGAGATGTGCTCTCATCCTGTATTCTGAGTAGTTGATCTCGGCTAGACTCGCGAGCACTTGATTACGGGGATCTTAGCAGTAGAAGCCTGAGTAGTTGGCGAAATGACTAGTTGAATAGATGGTGGATCAGTGAATGACTGTTTGCCTAGATGTCCATCCTGGTTTACTTATGCTACGATATGTGATATGGTTGGAAATAAAGAAAAAAGTCTATGAAAAGAAAAGGAAAAAATAGACCACTTATAACCGATAAGCGTGAAGCTACCCGTGGGCGAGTATTAGGACCACCATGAGGAGAAATGCTACCTTAAAGGGTAGGTGTGTAGGAAAAAAAAGAAAGAAAAAGAAAATTCAAAATGAAAAGAAAAAAAGAAAGAGACGAAAGAAAAAAAAATCATGTCATGTTGAGTACGAGGAAATAATCACAGAGTATGATCGAGACATCTCGGTTGGTTAGACCCATTGATCCAATTCTCCGAGATAAAATTATCGAATTGGCTTACTTAAGGATTAAGCTGTGAAGGAGCCTCGACACACACACACTAGGAGTCTAGTTCAGATCACTCATTCAGACGATCAGATTTGAGTGTATTAAGTACTTTGAAGGTTCTCTGGTTTCGACACGAAGCATTCGTTGAGGACGAAAATATGTTTAGCTATCAGGATTATCTCGTGAGAAGCAGTACAGTGTGTTGGTATGTAACATCACATCAGGAGATCTACCTTGATCTAATGAAAAAGTAGCAAAGGACAGAAAGATGAACCGAGACTGGGGGCGACCAGTCTACCCTTTCTCATATAGCACGGTTCGGAAATGGACCACTATCACAACAGACGCCAAAAATGGCACTCCGAAAATGGAGCACGGTTCGAAAATGGACCACTATCACATCAGACGCCGAAAATGACACTCCGAAAATGGAGCACGGTTCGGAAATAGACCATTATCACGTCAGACGCCGAAAATGGCACTCCGAAAATGGAGCACGGTTCGGAAATGGACCACTATCACATCAGACGCCGAAAAAGGCACTCCGAAAATGGAGCACGGTTCGGAAATAGACCACTATCACATCAGACGCCGAAAATGGCACTCCGAAAATAGAGCACGGTTCGGAAATGGACAATTATCACAATCGCAACGCTTCGGAAATGAGGTTTAGCATGCCAAAAATGGCACTCCGGAAATGGAGCACGGTTTGGAAATGGACCATAATCTCAACTCAGTAACGGTTTGAAAATGGACCACCTCTCAGCAGTAGTGATTCCTAGAGATCACAGCATCTTGCAGGGATGAACCTCGAGGTCGCAGCACCTCAACACCAGATTAACTTAGTTCGAAGCAACAGGCAAGTCAAGCGACAGCTGGCGAGCCATGTAAGTAAAAATGCATTGAATTACTTTGATAGGATTGTCATTGTCACACACTGCACAAGTCCCATCAAAGTGGGGGTGACTGTAGGCACTGTATTTTTGCATATAAGTCTCGATGATGAGTCTCACATGGAGACACTACCTCTTTAAGTTGTGGAAGTCGCGGGAAACGGACGTCAGAAGGGAAAAGACAGAAATTGATATCTTGTTGGACTAAATTCGTTTGCTTAGATGTGGGTTCGCTCGTTGGACCTCTGTTTTAAAATTCATCCTCAGCCCAAACCCCCGCAAGCCACACACCAAGCCTACACACCATCAAGCCACACACCAAGCCCACCAAAAAGAACCAAACCCACACCCAAAAGACCTAATTCACGCCCATCACCCTTCCAAAATAACCAATTCACACATTAAACACATGTTGAAATCAAATAAATCACCTTACCGAATTAAAAGAATCAAATTAAATCTCATCAATCACCTTCCTAATTAAATTAAATCACATTCCTAAATTAAATAAAATCAAATCAAATCAAATCAAATTACCTTCCTAAAATGAAGAGATCATGTCCTTATGATACACAAATTAAATATCATCATAATTACACAATATTCTTTCCCTATTCGCATAAGGTAAACCCCAACCATTGTCTATAAAAAGAAGCCTAAACCAACACATTCAAGGCTAGCTCATTCACGAAAAAAACAAAAAGAAAATAACCCTGAGCTCATCCATGTCTCTCGCCTAACTGCCCTCATCTCTTCTCTCTTCTCTCAAACAGCATCCTCACGCCTCTAACACAAACCCTAGACACATTCAATCTTCACGCCATTAACAGCCCCTGCCCCCTTACACGCACATAGAAACCTCACTGACACTCGGCAATCAGCCCATTAAGCACACACCCCATACACCTTACGGCTTCACACCTCCTTAACCCACACGCGTCTCTCTCTCTCTCACCAAGCATATGCCGCAAAGTTAGCCACACAAACAAATAATAACACCCCTAGCAGCCCCACCGAACTGACCAAGACAAACACTTCACGCAACCAAAAAACGCATGAACAACATCACACAGCCCTCCCACATCGACCAACAAAGCCCTCTTCTTTCAAATAAACAAACCGACAATTCAACAAACCAGCCCACTTAGCAGAAATTGTCCCAGCCATTCACGCAACTCCCCACACAACACACTCACTAACCTCTTTCACGTAAGCATCTCATATAAGCCAAGCACTATCCACGCCATCAATAAGACACAGCCACTCACGCCACATTAATAGAACCCAAGCAGCCCCATCACTCACGGCCACAACCACACTCAGACTCACAAATAACGCACACACCGAACAAGAACCCACAAACAGCAGCCCACACTGCCCCCTAAATATGCCCCAAAACAGTCCCAAAATACAACCAAAACAATGAACAAAAACGGAGGAAACAGCAGCCCAAAACAGCGAGGCAACGAACCAGTAAATCGGAAAAGTTGCGGAGCATTAACCCTTCCGACAACCGCGTAGGGCACTTCCAATAGACGACTTAAGAGGTTAGACCTGAGGGCACCCTTTTTATTTATTCTCCTTTATTTTTTTTATTTATCTTCTTATTTTACTTCGCATGAGTATTGTTGATTGGTGTATGATATGACATTCGGATGAATGAAATATGTGTTCTCTCTTGTGGTATATCGGATGGAAACTCAGACGTAAATTCCGTAGCCGAATCCGAATGGACGGTAATGCGGTCTGTACTTGGGATACAATGTCACGTACCGCTTGAGAGACACTCATATTTCGTGTCATCCGATCTTATGTTTATTTGTTGTTGTTAGAAATAGTATGTTACTTTTATGCATGATTAGGTTGTTTAGTATGTTATTTTGTATGCATGATTAGTTGATTATTTCCAAGCATGATTTAGTTATTTCTTTCGCATTAGGAACTTGATTATGTCTCTTCTACGTTTATGTTTAGATTATTATTTATTTACATTGTCATGCTTAGCGATTTAATGTATGCATGAGATTGTGTGCTTGCCGTTATTCCGACTTACTTTTATGCATGCAAACTTAGATATAGGTAGTATGCAAACTTAGATGTAGGTTGTTGTTGCGTAGACTCGGTTATATTATTACATAAATCCGTTCATTACAAGTGGCATATGTAAGGGACCATTCTGAACCCAACGGTTTGAGGTCTTCCCTTGCGAGGGGTGAGTGCGGCCTTAAATCATTTCTCAGTTCATACTTGGTGGTGACTCCATTATTCTCCGGTTTAGTCCCTCGCGGGCTACTCCGTACTCCCGACCGGGCCGCGAGCCCGGGACAAAAATGTGATTTTTTGTCTCGGGAGGGTTATCTCGAAACTACCTCTGTGACGAAAATCACCCGTCAACAAGGTGTTTAATATCCATTTCCCTAAACGATTGGGATTTAAATGTGATTTTTTCTTGAAAAAAACTTACATTAAACCGCTGTATATTATTATTTATGCGCTTACCGTCTAGGAACAATAATCAATTTTAAAATTTAATGGTTTGTAGAGGAATTCTCTTGAAATTTCTTGTTCCCAGTAGATTATTTGTATATATATGTATTGAGATTCCGATTCTTGTAATACATATATTTTAGGATAGATTAATTATAATAAAGACCAAAAATTAATTTAAAATACGTGACACGTAAGCAATAAGGACTTCGTAAAATTAGAATAATTGTCCCGATTTAAATATTATAGCTAATAGCAATTTAATGTAAGTTCTAATACTATAATCGTAATATGATTAAATAAAGGATATTGCTATTCCTAATGCAAAAAAGAACTATAATCTTATGTTAATTCATTATAAGAAAATATGGAATTACCGACCGACAATTTGGGTCGGTAATTTTTTGATATTTACCGACCGAAAAGGATAAAAATAATTTCTGATCAATTTCCGACTTATTACTGACCGAATATTCAGTTGATTGCGGTCGATAATATGGCACATGAGATTAATTTGGCGCCAGTTTACGCAGCCAACAATTACCGACCGAAAATTTCGGTCAGTAAATGATAACAAATAACAACCGAATATTCATTTGATCGCTAAAAGAATATTAATTATAAAAAAAATTAAAAAAAAAATAGTCAGTTTACATACCGACCAATGATCGGTCGGTAAAATTAAAAAAAATCAATAATTTATCACCGACGAGTCAAATACCGACCGAAGATATTCTGTCGATTTTCGATCGATAATCATAATCACCGATTACCGACCGAATATTCGGTCGATAATCTCCATTATTCTTATAGTCATAATAATTGACGCCTCTGTCTAAGAAGTTAATTCGAAATTAAATCAAGAAGTCAATTTGGAAGTCAATTTGGAAGCCAATTACTATACTGCGCATGCTGCCTTCGCGTAAAATGCATGCAATCTTCTTCATGTAACCTTGCAATCTTCAAGTAGCAGTATCTATTATGCATTTGTTCTGCAGCCATAATCATGGAAGGTATCCTGGATTCTTCTTGGCTTGCCGGAATATTTTTGTAACCCATTAATGATAATTATCAATTTATTTTTTTAAATGAAACAATAAATATATTGAAAAAAAATAGAAAATAGGATAACCCAGAATCAGACCAAAACCGATTAGAAACCGATAAATATGATACCATATTTAATGTTGTATTTTGATTTCATTGTTGCTTATGTACCGTTGTTATAAATTGTTATAGTTTCATGTCATCGTTATTGTATCAATTTAGATTTACAATTCTTTGTTTTAATAATAACTGATATAGTTTGTGTAAGAAATTACAAAGGTAAAGGGCAGTTGGCAGAGGTAGTTAGACCCGGTCACGGTTCCGGTTCCGGTTCGGAACCGGAACCGAACTAGTTCGGAACCGGAATCGAACCGGTTCGAACCGGAACCGTGATTGATCGGTTTGGTTGGGGTTATACCCTCGACCGAATCGGTTGGAAGCGCTGGAACCGTAGGGTTCCAACAGGAACCCTTTCTTCCCCCAACGACTAGTTGGCTCCTTGCTCCTTAATACAAAAAAAAAAAAAAAAAAAAAAAAAAAAGGCCTTAACGGCCATTAAAAATAAAATTGAAATAGTTAATTCCTAATATACCCCTAATAACGGTAATAAAATGGTTATATTTAGGGGCATTTTTGGTATTAAAAAAAAATTCTAAAACTCTATAAATATGGGTCATTTTTCATTATTAGGAACATTAGGTGAGTTATTTAATGATTATATTGTAAGATATAACTTAGGAACATTATGTGAATCTAGTAGTAGCGAACCGGTAATTCAAACAAGACTTAGCGCATGAGATCGTTGGTTACTGCAACGAAATAAAAAAACTAGGGATACGACAACTAATAACCCCGAATTAGATAATTATTTATTTACAAATTTCGAGTTTCCTACTGAAAGTTTAGTTAGTAAAAATTTTAAAATCCTTGAATGGTGGAACCGAGATCAAAATATATATCATGTTTTATCAATTATTGCTAAAGAGATATTGGCAGCACCTATTTCCACCGTTGCGGTTGAGCAAGCCTTCAGCTTGGGAGGCAATATATTGGAAGCTAGACGATCTTCATTACATCCAAGCACTCTAGAAACAACAACTTGTGTGGATGATTGGACTCGAGCTGATCTGAGACAACAAGAAGATTCCCCCGATGATTTTGAAGACTTGTTCGATAATGCATTTGCAACAACAAGTGCAAGCGGAACCGCAGCTGAATGATCAACTGATAATTATGATTGATAATTATAAAATTGTAAATTTCCAAAGGGAAAATATCTTAAAATTGTAATGGAACTACGTGAGCTTTGATTCCTCTCACCCATGGAGGATACGTATGCAACTTAAATTTTTTAAAATTTAAGTTCAAGCTCTTTAATTTAATAATTTTATTTATTTATTAAATTAATCTAATTTATTTTCAAATTTTTTATATAATTTAAAAAAAAAAAACGGTTCGAACCGGAACCAACCAATTCAAGCGAGTCTTTTAAAATCAAACATGTCACCTGTTAGATTGGGCAGGTAAGCAAAAGGCTCTCTCTCTCTCACCCTTTTACTTTCTATGTAATAATGTGCTTTGTCTGTGTAGCATTATTAACTTTCTATATTTTCATGTGATCTGTAAAAGTTGGAATTTGATGCTTCCTTAGTTGTTTGTGCAAGTTCCTAATTAGTGAATTTTTTCTTGCCTTGTTAAATTTATGCATTAGCATTTGATGCTCTTTGAGATGCTATCATTACCCACTTTAGAGACTGTGAAATGAAGTTCTGCCAATTTTTGTTTTTGCATAATTCAAGTAGAATTTGATGCTTTTTGGGCTATTTAGTTACCTACCTTAGTATATCGCAAAAGGATTTATTCAATTTCCTTTAGTAGATGGATTTGCAATTTTCCTTTTGAGTCTATGGCATGCTCCAATGAAGAGTTTCTTTTACTTTTAACATCCTATCAGTTTTATAGAGCTGCCAAGGATATTTGTTCCTTGTTGAAGATATCACCAGCTAATTTTGGTCTGAGCCAACTGTAGACTAGGGGTTTCATTTCACTTGATAGTTTTGAGACAAAATATGGGTGGTGGTGACAATGATGATATGGGGTTTCAGCATAGAAATGAGAGTGTGCTATGGATGGTGGCGGCGGCCGCGGCAGCAAAAATCCATTGCCTCAAAAGGTTTCAGGGATGCCAATGAACACATTGTCAATGTACAAGTCTGCTAGTGCATCAGACCATTTCTTTGATTCTGGGTGGAATCCAATTGTTTCATTGAATCAGGGTGAAAACTTTGGAGTCTTTTCAATGGTTTCTTGCAATGAATTTGCGACTTCTTACCCTGTTGCACTGGGAAACCAGGGAACTGGTAGCACGTCCAACTTAGATCGATATTCATCTGATCCAAGTTTTGTTGAGCTGGTGTCAAAAATCCATGCTTCGGAAGTGGTAATTTCTCAGAAATGGTTTGTTCTCTTGGCCTACCTGAAAATGTTCCAAATAAGGAGGGATGCAATGAAAGGACTTCAACAAACGTTCCACAATCTTACGAGGACCGTCAGGTCTCAGAAGAGGCAGTTATAGGAGTTTCAACCAATGGAAAGAGAAGAAAACGAGCATCTGAGTTGAATTGTCTTCTTCATCCAGATAAGGTAAATTAACTAGCTTATCATCTTCATACGAGTAAGGAATCTAAGGATCTGTGCTTCCTTTTAGGTTGCCTAGTAACCACTGTTGTGAATTCTCTAAATATAGAGTATGGATGGAGGAGGATCATGTCCTTTGAGTAATGTCCTATGGGAGAGGCATGGACATGTAGGGACATGTCCTCTAAAATTGATAGAACATACATTTAGGCTCCAAATGGTTTAAATAATGGGTATAACTCTTGGGAGGGTTACACCCCAAACCAAAAGGTGCTCTCAAAAGCACCCTTCCATGTCTATTTAAAGGAGTCTTCATTGTTCTTTCAAGCATCTGAAATCCAGTACAAAAGTCTCATTCATTTGTTTTAGAGTCAGAGAGAGTTCACACCATTGTCCTAGTTCAAGATATTGTTAAGGAGTGTCCCTTGAACAATAGGAATTCAAGTAATCTTAGGAGGACGTTAGCCACAAAATATGTAGAGCACCGAGACGGGGCTAATAAGTTCTTAAGGACAGAGGCAACTCGACTTGGACTACATTTTTCGTCAGTTTTCCAGGTTTTTCTTATTCTTTAAGGTTTTAGGGTTTATGTCTAAGTTGTCATTTTAGTGTAGATCTGTATTTGTGTTCTAGTTTAATTTTTTTAATGCATGTTGATTTCGTTTAATGACACTTAATTCACCAACAATTTTAAGAACTTATTAATTTTAGTGTTGTTAGATGAGAATTTGCATGTATTAAAAGTCATTTTTCTGGAAAAATATAGTCTGTGCATGAAAAATACGCAAGGGCGTTCGAACGCCCGACAAACACGTAGGTAAAATTTTGAATTTTCGTAAAAACGTTCGAACGCGTATTCAAACGCAACTCGAACGCAAGCCTTCTGCCTTAGAACGTTCGAACGCATGTTCAAACGCAACTCGAACACAAGCCTTTTGCCTTAGAACGTTCGAACGCGTCTTCAAATGCAACACGAACGTAAACCCTTTGGAATATTTCGTTCGAACGCGTTTTCGGACGCTACACGAACGTAAACTCTCTGGAACATTCAGTTCGAACGCGTTCTCGAACGCTACACGAACGTGAACTCTCTAGAACACTTCGTTTGAACACGTTTACAAACGCGACACGAACGTGAACTCACTGGTTAGTTTCGTTCGAACAAAGATACGAACGCGACACTAACGAATTGATCCTGAAATAATTTCTAAATTTAAATAGACTTAGATTAACTTCATTTATCATAATATTAACTTAGTAAAATCATATATTGTATTACAATAACCTTGGTAGTATAGATTTAAGTTAATATTAGGGTGTTCAATTATCACAAGCATACACATAGTGATAAAGTTGAAATTTAATTGTGTGTTGCATACTTGGTTGAGAATTAAAAGTGTAATCTTACACATATAATTATGTCCAAGCTTGATTGATTTATACACATATACACATATATATATATATACAGACACACATTGTATTGTGAAATTGGAAGTGTAATACTAAGTTTGAATTCCTAAGAGATTCTATTGAGGGCGTGTTTAAGGGATATTATGTCAAAAATGTGATAAGAGCCTAAGTGGTCAGGGATTTAAGTGGTTACTCCGAACCCCCCTCGTCCTCTGGGAATATTTCTTTATTTACTTATCATAAGAAACCTTAGTCGTAAATTCAAGGACTTGTGTTTGTTGGTACTACTGTCCAATATAACAACGAGTGGATACTTGGTATATCACTTGAACAAGATCATTTGTTGATCGTTGTACAATTTGTCTTTTGTAGACTTATTGATCGCTGTTGATTTTTCCAGTTACATATGGCTAGCGGAAACATCTAAGTACAGGTCGTTCATGGAGAAAAACCGAAAACATTTGGTGGAGCAAACTTTAAATAGTGGCACAAAAAAATGTTATTCTACCTGACAACTCTCCAGTTGGCTAAGTACCTCAAAGATCCTCTAGGTCATGTGGAGGGAGAAACGAAAACAGCCAAGCAACTACGAGAAGAGACATGGTCATCTGGCTACTTCTTGTGCAAGAACTACCTTTTGGAAGGACTTGACAATACCATGTACAATGTGTACCAAGACATGATTTCTGCGAAGATTCTCTGGGAATATCTTGAGAATAAATACAAAACCGAGGATGTCAGGCAAAAGAAGTTTGTCGTGGGAAGGTTCCTGGACTATAAAATGGTAGATTCAAGAACGGTAATGTCTCAGTTGGGTGAACTGCAATTGATCATTCATGAAATATTGGATGAAGGGATGAAACTCTGTGAGATGTTTCAAGTTTCCACCATCATTAAAAAGTTGCCCACATCATGGAAGGACTTTATGAGCTATCTGAAACACAAAAAGAAGCATATGAGCCTTGAAGACCTTGGAGTTTGATTGAGGATCTAAGAGGACAACAGGAAGTCCGAGAAGGCCAGCTACAAGACTGTGGAGTCTAAGACCAACATTGTTGAGGGTGTAAAGGGTAGCAAAAAGAGAAAGAACAATGGAGCTGATTCTTCCCAAGCTAACAAGAAGTTCAAGGGGAAGTGCTACAACTGTGGAAAAAATGGTCATATGGCAAATGACTACAAAAACAAAAAGTCTCAGGACAAGGGCAAGAAAAAGAAAAATGAGGCCCATGTCACTGAAGATGGTGGGTAGACACTGGGGCTACTCGTCATATCTGTGCAGATAACAAGATGTTTTCCTCATATCAGAAGGTCGATGGTGGGGATCATCTGACAATATGAAACTCGTCTACATCTAGAGTGGTTGGACAAGGCACAGTGGTTCTGAAGATCAAATCTGGAAACGAGCTTACATTGAAGAATATTTTGCATGTTCCTGATATTCGAAAGAACTTGGTCTCAGACTCTCTCCTTAGCAAGAATGGTTTTAAGCTTGTATGTGTTTCTGATAAGTTTGTATTTACCAAAAATGATGTGTATGTAGGAAAATGATACCTCACTGAGGGCCTTTTCAAGTTCAATAGCAAAAGAGCTAGAATGTCTAAGTCGTTTGGTCCCGATTTTCTGGCATACTTGTTAGAAAATTACATAACCACTAGAAAGTCATAGTAAGAGTTTTGAGGTATCTGAGAGAAATTTCAAAATATAGGCTACATTATGCTAGATATCCTACTGTTCTAGAGGGATACAGCGATGCTAACTAGATATTTGATACAGTGGATTCCAAATCTACGAGTGGATTTGTTTTCACACTTGGTAGTGCAGCCGTGTCATGGAAATCCTCGAGCCAAATATGTATTTCCCGGTCTACTATGGAATCGGAGTTCATAGCATTAGACAAAAGAGCGGAAGAAACGGAATGGCTTCGAAATTTCCTAGAGGATATTCCAAGTTCCAAACTGGTGACAGCGATAAGCATACATTGTGATAGTCAATCGACTATTGGGAGAGCCCAAAATACAATGTATAATGGTAAGTCTCGACACATACGTCGGAGACATAATACCATAGGTTAACTACTCTCAAATGGCATAATATCGATCGATTTTGTACTCTTTCCCATTCTGATAATGATGCAGAGAGGTTAGGCTAAGCTAAGGCTTCTAATGATCGCTATATTAGGAGATGAGTCCTAATGAGGGTAAAGGCATATTATTTCTTTATAGTAGATCACTTATTTCAAGTAAGAAGTGAGGCTACTTCCATGGGATTTTGAAGGCTGACTTCCCTAAAGTGCTTGATGAATCCAGGACCGATGTTCATGGCGAAATGAACACAACCGTAGAACGGGAAATGGTCAAAGTAAAGTTGTGTGTTGGCAATTGTCTCAGTTTACACCAACGGCAGAACAGTTCAAGACTATGGGTCACTGGTTTTCCAAGTAAATTCGATTGTCATTCACTAGGAAAGGTTCAAGGCGAAAGCTACCTATTTCAATGCAGTTTTAATTCATGGAAACTTTCGTAAGTGTTTGCATGAATATTTAGAGAATTGTGGGGGATTGTTGTAAATTCTCTAAATATAGAGTATGGATGGATGAGGGTCATGTCCCTTGAGTAATGCCCTATGAGAGAGGCATGAACATATAGGGACATGCCCTCTAAAATTGATAGAACATACCTTTAGGCTCCAAATGGTTTAATGGAGGAGTATAACCATTGGGATGGTTACACCCCAAACCAAAGGGTGCCCTCAAAGGCACATTTTCATGTCTATTTAAAGTAGTCTTCATTGTTCTTTCAAGCATCTGAAATCCAGTACAAAAGTCTCATTCATTTTTTTTAGAGTCAGAAAGAGTTCCCATCATTGTCCTAGTTCAAGATCTTGTTAAAGAATGCCCCTTAAACAAGAGGAATCCAAGTAATCTTGGGAGGACGTTAGCCACAAAATCCGTAGAGCACCAAGACGGGGCTAATAAGTTCTTAAGGACATAGGCAACTCGACTTGGACTACATTTTTCATCAGTTTTCCAGGTTTTGCTTATTCTTTAAGGTTTTAGGGTTTATGTCTAAGTTGGCATTTTAGTGTAGATCTGTATTTGTGTTCTGGTTTGATTTGTTTAATGCATGTAGATTTCATTTAATGACACTTAATTCACCAACAACCACTTGAGTGTATTTCTTTGGTAAATCATGTAGAATGCTGAAGCAGAGCTTCAAATGGATCCTTTTGGAGACAGCTTTGTCATTTTGAAAGAAAAGATGTCAAGAAACAAAAAATTGAATAGAACACCGGTGCAAATATGCGTGGTAAACGAGCCAAAGACGGTTCTAACAGTGGAGAGGCTCCTAAAGAGTACATTCATATGAGAGCCAAAAGAGGCCAAGCTACCAATAGTCACAGGCTCATAGCCTTGCAGAAAAGGGTTTATTATTGCATTTACCTATAAAAAAAATACAAAATGTTGGATTTTCTACATGGAATACTTACATATTTATTTGAGAAATCGAAACAAAACTCAAGTCTCTATCTAGATTTCAAGTGAAACTATGGCGGGACCATGCCCACAACCACATCCCACTTGGGTATGCTCCTTAATGGGCCAAAACTGTGAGAGAATAAACGCTCTATGAAGTCTTTTATAAAGGTCATTTTCTACAATCCCATCATTAAGAGGTACATTTGCCCGCTTAAGGATGATGTAGGAACCCATATAGTTATGTGATTTTATTTCTGTAACGAGCCTACCCACATGAGATGACCTTAAATGATTCTTAATCCATATGTTATGTCTTGAACTCAAATGGGACAAATTCGTAAGGAAATAAAAGCTTTCTAGAACTCTCAAAATAGACAAATGTGTCATGTAGATGAGGTCGTAAAAAAATGCAATTTCCTACATAATTATAATGGTGCTTGTGTTCTCGAAGGGTGTGGTTTCTTGTAAGAGTCTGGGGCAGCCGGGGGTAAGGAGATGACTTTATATACATGTTTGTTGGACATGTCGAATACATATATTGACATTTTCGTTCAAATAAACATAAAATTTTCATGTGAATGGTGACCCACACGGGTCCGTGGGGACTCGACATCTTAGGGCCGGATAAAAGGATAATTTTAATACCGGTTAATTGAATGGATTAGATACGAGTATTGACATCCTTATATTATATTGGACCGTTGTCATCCATCCATAGGGATGGCATATTGCAGATTTGGATCTATGTAGATCTGAATCTGGATTCGCGTTAAGTTTTATTTATCCAAATCTAGATGCATATTTTATCTGTGCGGATCCCCGAAAATCCAGATCTGTAAAAAAAATCTGATTTTTAATTTTTAATTTTTAAATTATTTAATTTTAAATAAATAAACTAACATCCATAAATAAAAATAACAATTTAACATATAAAACAACATTTATAATTCAAAATCTATCTAAAATCATCTAAATCTAAGTATAAAATTATATTAAAACCATAAATATATTTAATCTTTTAATCTTTTTTTCTTTAATTTTATATCCGGATCCATACGGATCCTTAAGATTCAAATCTGAATCTGTATATTTCTTAATATGGATCCAGGCCGGATTATAATAAATTTGCCATCTCTATCCATCTATAATCAAATATTGTTGCGAACGACATAATTAGAAAACTGAGAATTTAGCTCGAATTACAACTTACTACTTAGGAATGTCTAAGATTTAAGCCAAGTTAGGAGTTATGATAAAACTCAATAACATAAAATAATATGTGTATTATATGTTCCCGTAAATAATAAGAAAACAATGTAAATTTTCTTTTTTTATCTTTTAATGTATTGTATTATGTAATTTTTTTTATCTTTTACAGACGTTCACATTTTAGGAAATGAGTGTACTTGCAATAGAAAATGATTGCTGTTGTCTGGTGATTTTCGTCTCAGGGGCAGTTTTGAGATAACTCACCCGAGACAATCATTCTTCAACCTTGAATTTGTTTGGTTACGGGGAGACCAAAGGCAAATTGGCAAAAGACAAGATACACACAGGAAATCGGAAAAAAAAAATATTTAACGTGGGTCGGCGGAGCTTATCCAGCCTACATCCACGGTCACAAAGCGGGGTGGGGGTTTGATTTTATTACCAAATCGAGTTCGGCCGACCTATTTTAGTGATGGTCTAAAGAAACCGAGCAGATTATTCTCTTTCAATATTTCTTACAAGTGATTCTCAAATGGAAAATTTCGTAACATTTACAAATGTGATCAACATTCCCTTATATACTAATGGATATTCAACACTGTTTCCATATCTTTGTGACGCCAGCCCTGCAGGTCTGCGGATTTCCGGTGATTTCACAAGTTTTCTTCCCCAATCTGCCATCGCCGAAAGTAAAACATACCCTCTAATTTCCTATCACATCATGCCGTAAAAGTACATTGTCAGACATTTTCATTAATGATGACAGCCTGTCGAATTTCGAATATGAGAATTTTGGAGGGAAAAATCCAATTACTCTAATCCCACGCCGGTATTCGAGAGGTCGGCCAAGTGACATGTCGGGCTTCCCAGATTACTCACATTCTGACCCTAAATATCCGAACTCATCAGTTAGTTCTAGGAGGGAGGACACAATCAAACCGAGCTTCCGCTCTAATGTGGTCGGCCTCGGCTCTGATGTTGTCGGTTTCTGAAGTCTGTACCATGTTGCATCCTCTGGTCGATCATGCCCAAGAAACTGGACCCGAGCCCTACGACGGGTTGAAGAACGACAACTATCCTCTAACCCCTGGTCCTCTGGATAAGGAGAATTTCCTTCTCTGCCCTTACCGAGCTACTCAGAAACCTTAGCCACAGAAATCCACATTAACATCTGTCCCCTAGTTCTCGGTTCCAAAGAGCGTATGAGTTGGTGCCGGGAACTACAAAAATCGGAAGCGTGTTGATCGGCCGTCAGGCGGCTGACCCTCGGAATTGTACAGAAAACTGCCTTGGTGCCAACCCTGGTCATCCTCAGTGTCTTCGCACGGTCTGTCCTCAAGATAAAATCAGGCACTCGGTGGGACGTAACCCGACCCCGAGATTAGAGAGACCAGTAGTTTCGGCGGAATGAGTCAAACCCCGAGCTGATGGAGCAATACAGACTCGGCGGAATGAATCCAGCCCCAAGCTGATGGAACAATACAGACTCGGCGGAACGAATCCAGCCCTGAGCTGGTAAAACAGTGCAGCCTCGGCGGAACGAATCCAGCCCCGATCTGATGGAAAAACTGAGACTCGGCGGAACTAATCCAGCCCCGATCTGGTGGAACAACTTAGACTCGGCGGAACAAATCCAGCCCCGATCTGATGGAACAATACAGACACGGCGAAACGAATCCAGCCCCGATCTGATGGAAAAATGCAGACTCGACGGACCGAATCCAACCCCGATCTGATGGAACAATGCAGACTCGGCGGAACGAATCCAGTCCCGATCTGGTGGAGCATTTGAGACTTACACGAGGGAAGATTTTCAACCTTTGAGGATCTGCGGATCCTGGCGCGGGCGTCCCCTTACCAGACATCGACGAAAAAAAAATGAACAAGATAAAGTTAACAAAAATGGAGGTGACTTAGCACATACCCCACGCAAATTCCGGAAGTAAAAATAACAATTCGGGTGCTCCGAGGCAGCGTCCTGCTCGAGGCCTCCCAAAACATAATTTTGAACCTTACAATTCAGTGTCCCGGCTAACCAGGCTACGGATACGCCGATCCAGGGCGGTCAGGCAAATCCCCACGAGGGAGGAAGACATCTCGTGTGTGCCCTCCCTAGGTAGTTCTCAATGGGACTCACTAGCCGACTCGCAGGGGAAGAAACCTCCATGGGTCCGGTTTACCCGAGACTCCTGTAATCAAGGGGACCATTCGGCCATACCCAAGCCAGGTGGTCTGATGGTTCTCAACGGGACTCACCAGCCGACTCGCAGGGGAAGAAACCTCTCTAGGTCTGGTTTACCCGAGACTTATGTAATCAAGGGGACCATTCGGCCATACCCAAGCCAGGTGGTATGATGGTTCTCAACGGGACTCACCAGCCGACTCGCAAGGGAAGAAATCTCCTTGGGTCCGGTTTACCCGAGAGCATGATGGTCATGGAGGCAATTAAGCCATCCTCATGCCATACTCTCCGATAGTCTTCAACGGGATTCACCAGCCGACCTGCATGGGGAGAAACATCTCTGGGCCCATTTTACCCGAGCTATTCCTCAAAAATACGAGCCATGGGATAGTAACGCTCCGACCTCGGGGGTTTGATAATGACACCCGGGATTGGCGTGCCACGAGGGGTTCACACGTTTCCCACATGTGTCTCATCCCTTGATGCGTTCTGGATCCTCATAAGTGAAAGGAATCAGGTCGGAGCACTTCTACCCGGGGGTTTGATAATGACACCCGGGATTGGCGTGCCACTGGCTTGGTGCCCTTCCTAGTTACCGATCACACCTTCGCATCGAGCACGTCCCAAAAATATTGAACATGACTTTCGCATTTAATTAAACAACAAGTAAAGTGGACGAGCCTTTTAATTCAGAAAGAGAAGACCATGTTAATATTCATGGGACCTATTGCCCTTTTTACAACTCTTGATGGGTCATTTCAAGAGAGGCTTTACAAAAGTTTTCTGGTTTTGGATAACTCATTTATTCACTCTGTGGTTCAAAGAAAAAAATGCTACTGGAAGTACCACCTCAGCATCTCGGCGTTCCAAGGCTTCTTGAGTCGGGTACCTTCCAGTTGCTCCAAAAGATAGACATCCGGTCTTACTATCTCCACGACTCTATACGGCTATTCCCACTTTTTCATTTTCTTTTTCAAACCAGGCTTTCATAGGGTTATCAGTATCATCATGTTGCCTCCCTCGAACATCCTCATGTCTGCTGCCCCGAACACGACGTGCGTCATAGCTAGATACCTCTCACTCCCCTCTCCCGTGTCTCATATCTTCTCTCTTCTTTGAGCGTGGGCTATTACTTGAAGTCTCCGGCGTTCGTCTCTCTTCTACTTCCCCCCACATTCTTTCCGCTGGCGGGGCTCTCGCTATCACCACTTACCTCACCCTTTGTGGCTCCTTCCTCCCGGATTCATCGTCACCGCTTAAGTTTACCACCATTTTCTCTTCCGCTATCTCATTTCTCCCTCGACTTAGACCATCCTCCAACCTTTCATTATTCGCCTTTTCCAGCCTTTCCAGCTTCTCCAACATGGCCTTCATGAGTGTCTGGTTTTCCTCACTATCCTTTCGCATGCTCTCCTCCATTTTTCTCATCCACTCTGTTGTTGAACTCTCCGACAACCTAAGGTTCCCATCTTCCGCCATCGTCTTACCACGTTAGTTGCTTTTTGCTCTTTCCCCACAGACGGCGCCAACTGTTGACAGGTGATTTTCATCTCAGGGTCAGTTTTGAGATAACTCACCCGAGACAATCCTCCTTCAACCTTGAATTTGTTTGGTTACCGGAAGACCAAAGGCAAATTTGGCAAAAGACAAGATACACACAGGAAATCGGAAAGAAAATATTTAACGTGGTTCGGAGGAGCTTATCCAGCTTACGTCCACGGTCACAAAGCGGGGTGGAGGTTTGTTTTTATTACCAACCGAGCTCGGCCGACCTATTTTAGTGAAGGTCTAAAGAACCGAGCAAGTTATTCTCTTTCAATATTTCTTACAAGTGGTTCTCAAATGGAAAATTTCGTAACCTTTACAAATATGATCAACATTCCCTTATATACTAATGGATATTCAACAATGTTTCCATATCAACATTCCCTTATATACTAATGGATATTCATCTCAGGGGCAGTTTCGAGATAACTCACCCGAGACAATTCTCCTTCAACCTTGAATTTGTTTGGTTACCAGGAGACCAAAGGCAAATTTGGCAAAAGACAAGATACACACATGAAATCGAAAAAAAAAATATTTAACGTGGTTCGGCGGAGCTTATCCAGCATACGTCTGTGGATGCTGGATTTCGGCCGAGGTCCACAATCAGAATTTGTTGGTTGGGGGCATTAGCGATCCTGCAAGACAAAGGTAGAGTGAGCGGGAGCAGACTACCCACCGGTGTGGTGGGTGCCGGGGGCACTCCGACGCTCAAGTCAGTAGTATGAAATGAGCTGTAAATAATAGAAGAACAAGGTCGGAAGTTACCTTGACTTCTGTTGATTGCCGTGAGGGCGATAACCAGTGTTTAGAGAATATGAAGCTTTAGGAGCTCAAGTTTTAGAGCTCTGACCTCCCTTTGTGTGCTGAGTTACCTCTATTTTATAGATCGAAGGAATCATCCTTGTAGCTGTCAGATGAGCTGCATATGGGACCTACAACGTGCTGTGATTTCTGGCAATGGGGCCTCGCACATGTTTAATGTTTTTGCTTTCGGCGGAGAGGATAAAGTGCATGTGGAAATATATTCATTGTTTGGAAAAGAGAGAAACGATCGGTGAATAATTAAAGGGGTTTGTCCTTAAACTATTGGATTTGTTTTATAATGATTTAACGTTTAATGGGCTGGGTTATTGCTTTGGGCCTCACCTGGTATTGGGTTCGAAGTGAAAGACGGTTTTGCCCTTGGCCCAAATTTGGCACGTACAGTTTGTCCCCTACTCTCTAAGTCAAGAAGTTCTTTGACTTGGAGAGTATTTCTATACATGTCGAATGAAACAAGATATAAGAGTTTCTGTCAAGAATGCATAGTTCATACACGACAGAGAGAATTCAATGTATTTTGGACTAAGAATAGCCCAAGTCTTCAATTTGGCTTGGCATGAGCCAGGGGATATCCTCGGTCGACTGAACCAGATAAAGGCCAGGACAATTTCCATATTACTGGTCAAGGACCAGGAGTCTTCAAATTTTTCTAGACCAGATGAAGGTCATGTGCTGAAATTGACTCTTTATGAGCCATTGGGGATGTCCCCAGTCGACTGATCCAGATAAAGATCAGGATAATCAATTGACTCTTTATGAGCCATGGGGGATGTTCCCAGTCGACTGAACTAGACGAACGTTCAGGATAATCTCCATACTACTAGTCATGGACCAGTGGAGTTTACAATGTCTTCTGGACCAGATGAAGGCCAGGTCTTCAACTTGACTCTACATGAGCCAATGGGGGATGTCCCTAGTCGACTGAACCAGATGAAGGTCAGGATAATCCCCATACTACCGGTCAAAAGACCAGTGGAGTCTTCAAATTTTTATTGACCAGATGAAGGTCATATGTTGACTCTACATGAGCCATGGGGAATGTTCCCAGTCGACTGAACTAGACGAAGGTTCAGGATAATCTCCATACTACTAGTCATGGACCAGTGGAGTTTACAATGTCTTCTGGACCAGATGAAGGCCAGGTCTTCAACTTGACTCTACATGAGCCAATGGGGGATGTCCCCAGTCGACTGAACCAGATGAAGGTCAGGATAATCCCCATACTACGGGTCAAAAGACCAGGGGAGTCTACAATGTCTGCTGGACCAGATGAAGGTCATATATTGACTCTACTTGAGCCATGGGGAATGTTCCCAGTCGACTGAACTAGACGAAGGTTCAGGATAATCTCCATACTACTGGTCAAGGACCAGAGGAGTCTTCAAATTGTTATTGACCAGATGAAGGTCACATGTTGACTCTACATGAGCCATGGGGAATGTTCCCAGTCGACTGAACCTGATGAAGGTTAGGATGTATGGGTATAGTGTCGAATGAGGTCATTAACAAGTTCCAAGCTTTAGGCGTGTAGATGGGGAAATCAAGTCTCAAGTCATACATGCATAATAATATCTATGATAATTCCAAGCTACATATTAAATGATGTCGACTGTGATTCATATCATATATCAAGACATGCAAATATAATAGTATATGACAATTCCCAAGCTACATACTAGATGATGTCGACTGGGGTTTATATCACATCTCAAGACATGCAAGAAGTGTTGTAACTATAATAATTCCAAGCTACGTACTAGATGATGTCGACTGGGGGGTTTTATATCACATCTCAAGACATGCAAGTGTTGTAACTATAATAATTCCCATACGACACACATGTGGATGTCGAATGGGACACACATCAAGCCCGAAGCCATACACATAAAAGATCCACAACAAGTCTCAAGCTACACACATGTAGATGTCGAATGGGACAAACATAAAGCATCAAGCCATACACACATAGGATCCACAACAAGTCTCAAGCTACACACATGTAGATGTCGAATGGGACAAACATAAAGCATCAAGCCATACACACATAGGATCCACAACAAGTCTCAAGCTACACACATGTAGATGTCGAATGGGACAAACATAAAGCATCAAGCCATACACACATAGGATCCACAACAAGTCCCAAGCTACACACATGTCGATGTCGAATGGGACAAATTGACTTGATGAAAGTCCAAAAGAATTTTCATACTACCTAACTTGATAAAGGTTGATCGATTGGACCTACAGGAGGTCCAACAAAATTTTCATTTTATCTGACCTGATGAAGGTCAGGAGACTACTGTCGAATGAACCTGATGAAGGTTCATGATAATCTCCATACGTAGTGTGAAGATGATTATCCTCACATGTAGTATGGAAGGGATGCCTATCAAAGTCATTACTAATTATACAAGGCTTGAATAAGGTCAATGATACTACAATAGAATAAACTTTGATGAAAGTCACATATAATTTCCATACTACCTAACCTGATATAGGTTGGTCGATTGGACCTAAAGGAGATCCAAGAAAGTTCTTTATTCTACTAGGCATGATAAAATATTCTCTATGTAGTATGGAGTTGGCAATATTAAATCAACGTAGCATGGAGATGATGACTAACCTTTGATTTAGTCTGGAGGAGAGTTGATAATCATTCCAAGTAGTTTATGAGAGATGGATTTTTCCATGTAGCCTGAAGTTGATGGTCATCCACCTTGTTGTTTGGGAATCGAATGAACAAGATGTTTTATCATCCCATACATGTCGAGTGAGACCACATGAGATGATACTACCAGTGTTCCTGAATTTAAAATGTTTGGAATATAGGAAGAACTCTATTGCAAGCATGTTCAATTATTCTTGGTTTTGTTGTATCAAATAGAATATTCCTTCAAGCCCATGTTGTGTCGAATGACCCATTCCTCTAGTGGCAAGCCTTCATTTATGTTCTGTAGAGTGGCACATTCTCCTAGTGCCAATCCTTTATTTATTTTTATTTTTTTTATACACCGTGTAGAGTGGCTTTTGACAACTTACCAGCACATGGCTCCTTATATGATTAGGGACCACACGACTTTGACAGCTTTGTGCTAGGTGTCCCATGAATGACTAGGTTTTCAACAAGTGGGCCAACTTCAAGTAACTCATGCTATTATTTTGTCTGTTTGGCGAATGGGCCATCTGCGCTTGACCAGCTCGCTTCTTTGGATGGATTGATCATGGCTTGCGCATCTGGGCTGGCTTCATACATCTGTATTTGTCGTCTGGCAAGTGGGCTCTTGCTTTTTGTATGTAGTTTAGTCAAATGGACTGTGTGCTAAAATTGAATTTACAAAGCTTGAGTTTTGTAGCATGTAGTTTTGTTAATCAGCTCTGATTTCATGCTACAAAAGTGATATTCATATATGTTTGTAGTGTCAAATGATGGCTGCACATGGAGTGGCTTTTGTGTGGTGGCAGAAGGTGTTTGGCTTTTGTAGTATGCGTTTGGTGTGTGGTAGTATGGGAAATGTGGTGTGTGGCAGTAGATGCCAGCTGCTTGGTTGCAGACTTTTGTTTTTAAAATGAACAAAGTTTGAGAACTAAAATATGATTTGTACATGGCCCACACACTATTCTTGTTTTAGTCAAATTTATATGGCTGTTTTTTTCTTTTCTTCTTTCATTACTTCACTTTTTTCTTTTCAAACTGGCCCCACCTTGTTTTCCTCTTTTGGTTAAAATCTTCTTTGCTTTCTTTTTAATATTCTCTCTCTGCCAATTGCACAATTCCCTCTTCTTTAGTCAAACAACAAAGCAAATATGGGGCCAAATTGCTTTCCTCTTTTTCTTATTTTGGGCAAATTTTTTTTTTTTTTTTTTTAATCACGCCAATTTCTTCTTCCTTTTTTTTTTTTTTTTTTCACGCCGATTTCTTCTTTTTTTTTTTTTTTTTTTTGTAGCTTGAGGTAGTTGGCCTCACTTTATCTCAACTCTTTGTTGTTTATGAGGTTCATTTTGTAGAGTGAAACTTTTCTTGGCACCCACGTGTAGCTTGATGGAAGGAATTTAGAGCTTTTGACACCTTTAGCTTTGGACTGCTTGCAATTCTTATTGGAGCCTACGATTTTTTTTTTATTTGCCTCTTTATTGATCATTTTGGCCTAACTTTCAAATTTTTTTTTTTTAGTATGCTTGATTTTTTGCGATCTGCGTACGACTATGGACTACATATGGCAGAGTGCTTCATGCAAGTGTGGACTGGCAACTACGCATGTAAACAGTGGTTGTGTCCAGCTTCTTTCTTGTGTAAGAGACCATAATTGGCTTAGACAGTGGGTTTTCATGTAGTCTGGAGGAGATGAAAAACTTTTCTTGTAGACTGGAGGAGATGACAATCATTCCACGTCATCGGGAGGAGATAACAATCCTTTTTGCATTGCGTGAAGCAGATGACACACCTTTCATATTATATGAAGAAGATTGGAATTCATCTCTGTCGTATGACGAATATGGCTATTCTCCCACGTCTTTTGGAGCTGATGATTTATAGGGAAATAATGCTGAAGTTATCTCGATTTGGATTTTCCTTATTGGTAGTTTGATTATAGGTAGACTGGAGAAGATTACTCCAACATTACCATGGAATATGTGTCTTGTCGTGATAGGTCGGCTGAGGAAATGTGATGGTTTCTTTGGTGATTAAATGAATGGTCATTTGATGGTGAGTTTTCACTTGCCATATTCTCGAATGCTCCTAAGAAATTGGGTTGATAAGATAGTTGAAATGAGTTGTAGCCTCACGCCTTTGAGTGGATGAAAAAAGAATTATGTTCCATATACTATTGGAGATTAGTACTGGACTTTTACATGGATCAGTTTTTATCTTCCATTGATTGTAAATGTTATGTATAGTGGCATACAGGATCTGGTGTCTGTTTGTTAAGATTGTAGACTGAGGGGGTCTTTGCTTGCTATGAATCGCTAAGGCCCCACGGTGGCGCACCAATTGTGGATGCTGGATTTCGGCCGAGGTCCACAATCAGAATTTGTTGGTTGGGGGCATTAGCGATCCTGCAAGACAAAGGTAGAGTGAGCGGGAGCAGACTACCCACCGGTGTGGTGGGTGCCGGGGGCACTCCGACGCTCAAGTCAGTAGTATGAAATGAGCTGTAAATAATAGAAGAACAAGGTCGGAAGTTACCTTGACTTCTGTTGATTGCCGTGAGGGCGATAACCAGTGTTTAGAGAATTTGAAGCTTTAGGAGCTCAAGTTTTAGAGCTCTGACCTCCCTTTGTGTGCTGAGTTACCTCTCTTTTTATAGATCGAAGGAATCATCCTTGTAGCTGTCAGATGAGCTGCATATGGGACCTACAACGTGCTGTGATTTCTGGCAATGGGGCCTCGCACATGTTTAATGTTTCTGCTTTCGGCGGAGAGGATAAAGTGCATGTGGAAATATATTCATTGTTTGGAAAAGAGAGAAACGATCGGTGAATAATTAAAGGGGTTTGTCCTTAAACTATTGGATTTGTTTTTATAAATGATTTAACGTTTAATGGGCTGGGTTATTGCTTTGGGTCTCACCTGGTATTGGGTTCGAAGTGAAAGACGGTTTTGCCCTTGGCCCAAATTTGGCACGTACAACGTCCACGGTCACAAAGCGGGGTGGGGGTTTGTTTTTATTACCAAACCGAGCTCGGCCGACCTATTTGAGTGAAGGTCTAAAGAAACCGAGCAAGTTATTCTCTTTCAATATTTCTTACAAGTGGTTCTCAAATGGAAAATTTCGTAACATTTACAAATGTGATCAACATTCCATTATATACTAATGGATATTCAACACTGTTTCCATATCTTTGTGACGCCAGCCCTGTAGGTCTGCGGATTTCCGGTGATTTGACAGGTTTTCTTCCACAATCTGCCATCGCTGAAAGTAAAACCTACCCTCTAATTTCATGTCACATCATGCCGTAAAGGTACATTGTCAGACATTTTCATTAATGATGACAACCTGTCGAATTTCGAATATGAGAATTTTGGAGGGAAAAATCCAACTACTCCAATCCCACGTCGGTCTTCGAGAGGTCGGCCAAGTGACCTGCCGGGCTTCCCAGATTACTCTCATCCTGACCCTAAATATCCGAACTCATCAGTTAGTTCTAGGAGGCATGACAGAATCAAACTGAGCTTCCGCTCTAATGTGGTCGGCCTCGGGCTCTGATGTTGTCGGTTTCTGAAGTCTGTACCATGTTGCATCCTCTGGTTGGTCATGCCCAAGAAACTGGACCCGAGCCCTACGTCGGGTTGAAGAATGACAACTATCACCTGACCCCCGGTCCTCTGGATAAGGAGAATTTCCTTCTCTACCCTTACCGAGCTACTCAGAAACCTTAGCCGCAGAAATCCCCATTAACAACAGCTTATAGTAATACAAGGAAGTAAATTTAACTAATTAATGATGTCTACATAATTCTATTAAGAATGTAATTTTTTAATTTATTTAAGCCATAAATGCAAACAAAAAGTCGAATTATTAACTTAATCAATCAATAATAAATGAAAATCATGGAAAAAAATGTGAAAATAGAATTACCAACTAACATAAATGACCTATAAAAAAAATATGAGTCATTTAATATTACTAAAAATATTATGATTATAAAATTAAGAAGTAGTGATAGGTGAACAAATAGATGATAACTTTTTGTGTATTTAAAAATTATAATTTAATGATTTTACACTTTCCAAAAAAATATATATCCTCAATTTGTTTCCTCTTTGTTCATTTATCATTTTTCTAAAGTTAAGATACAAAATTTTACAAATTTATTTGATCATTTAATAAGTTATATATATTAAATATGGTACTTTGGACACTCCACCAATCCACCACATATATAGTTGTCCATTTTGGGAGCTTGTACTATGATGACATAACATATGGTCTCGTACATATTTGTTTATGTAAGAAGCATATCTCGCATGGAATACTTACCTATTTATTTGAGAAACCGAAACAAAGACTTAAGTCTCTATCTAGGTTTCGAGTGCAACTATGGTCAAACCATGCCCACAACCACATCTCACGTGGGTATGCTCTCTAATGGGACAAAGTTGTGAGGGAAGGAACGCTCTCCGAATCTTTTTATAAAAATCTTTTTCTACAACCCCAAGTACATTTATCTGCTTTAGAATGATATAAGAACTCATATAATTATGTGAATTTATTTCCATAAGGAGCCTATCCACATAAGATAGACCTGAATGTTGATTCTTAATCCATATGTTATGTCTTAAACTCAAAGGGGATGAATTCGTAAGGGAATAAAAAATTTCCAAAGCTCTCAAAACAGACAAATGTATCATGTAGATGGGATTGCAAAAAAAAAATACACTTTCCTACATAAATATAATGGTGCTTGTAAAATAGCATAGTCTCGAATAATAATAATAATAAAAAAGTAAAATTACAATTTACAGGGCACGCTCTTTGGAGATGCGTGAAAGAAGCAATTTTTTAAAAAAGTAAAGGCACATTTAGAGCTTTCAATAAATAGGAACAACTCTTTTAACTCATTACTAAGAAGGGACTTGATCTCCACTTCTCCTCCACTCCACACGTCCAAATGCTATTTCATTTGACCCCCCCTAAAATAAAATTATTTTTAAAACAATCTTTTTTTTTTTCCAAAAAAAAAAAAAAAAAACCCCAACAAAATTTTTTAAATTAATATAAAAAACAAAGACCGCTTTGTTCATTTTCAGGCCCAACCGTACGAGTTGAGTTGTACTTGAAACTTTGAAATAGTTCGGTCGTTTCGTTTTTTCCTGGTTTGAACTTTCGCGGAGTTTTGCACTTCTGCTCACGTTTCAATTTAAAATTAATAGTAAGTGGAGTAAAACAAATGGTTTTGGATATCTTTTTAATTTTTTTTATTACATAATAATTTTAAATAATTATAAAATTTAAATAATTAGTGTTGATCTCATGTTAAAAACTTAAAATAGAATGTGCTCTAGTGTCTAGGATTTTTGTTTTATTTTTATTAAAATAATTATTTTTTTTCCTGAGAGAAGGAAATGAAAAATAATCAAAATCAAAGACGTGTTGAGCTCTTACCATCTTTTTCATAAAAATTTTATAAAAAAAAAAATTAATTTTTTTTTTTCTGTGTCGTGTTTCTTCATTCTTTCCCATAATTTCTCTCATTCGCTGGTTGTTTGTACTAAAATAGCCAGAGAGACCTGAGTCTCCATTCTCATGTGACATGTCACCTCCTATTTCTTCCACGTGTCTCCTTCTTTCATTACAATGAGATCGGAGTTATAACAACAACAGACAGCTATTTTAGAGTTTTTAGCATTTGTTTTGTTTGTTTGTTTGTTTGTTTTTTTCTTCGGTCTTGGTGAATCTGATCAGATGGCTCCTCCTTCGACGGCGTCGTTTGGTTGGTGGTGGAAGAAGAATAAGAGTCGCCCTCACAGAGGTGGCGGTACTCCCGTCGTCGTTAAAATGGAGAATCCAAACTGGTCAATGGTCGAGCTCCAAGCTCCGACCGAAGATGATTTTTTTAAAAACCAAAACAGAATCAATAATAACACCGACAAGACTCGTAACAAAAACGCGAAGCAGCTGACGTGGGTACTTTTGTTGAAAGCCCACAAAGCTGCCGGCTGTCTCACCTCCATTGCATCCGCATTCTTCTCCCTCGGCTCCCTCGTACGACGCCGTGTCGCCTCCGGCCGAACCGACGGACCCGCCACCGACGCTAACAAAAATAAGAAACTTCACACCGTGTTCTTTTATTCATGCATCAAACTCTTCCTCTGGCTGTCGGTTGTGTTGTTCGTTTTTGAACTCTGTGCGTATTTCAAAGGCTGGCATTTTGCTACTCCGAATCTGCAACTTGAACACATTTTTAAAAGCCCTTTAGCTATCAAGGGAGCTTTCGATTTGCTTTATTCCAGATGGGTTTTGATTCGGGTTCGGTATTTGGCTCCGCCTCTTCAGTTCTTAGCCAATGCTTGCATTGTCCTCTTCCTAATTCAGAGCCTCGATAGACTTATTCTCTGTTTGGGTTGTTTCTGGATCCGCTTCAGGAGAATTAAGCCCGTCCCCAAACACGATGACACTCCAGATCTTGAATCCGGTGATAAGGGATTTTTCCCAATGGTTCTTGTACAGATCCCTATGTGTAATGAGAAAGAGGTAAAGTTAATCTTTAGCAATGGGCTTGGAGTTTTATTCTAATTTATTTCGAATTGAAAAAAAATATATATTAATGCTTTGTTTTTTTCCTTCCCGTGATTGGTGTAGGTGTATCATCAATCTATTGCTGCAGTGTGTAATTTGGACTGGCCTAAATCAAAGATTTTGATTCAAGTGCTTGATGATTCTGATGATCCAACAGCACAGACATTGATTAAAGAGGAGGTCCATAAATGGCAGGAAGCGGGTGCCAACATTGTGTATAGGCATCGCATTCTCAGAGATGGTTACAAGGCTGGTAATCTCAAGTCTGCTATGAATTGTAGCTATGTTAAAGACTACGAATTTGTTGCCATTTTCGATGCTGATTTTCAACCCAACCCGGATTTTCTCAGAAGAACTGTCCATCATTTTAAGGTAACCAAACTAATTCACTTTTGCGCTGAATTGGGTGGACGTAATTGATGTTAAACTGTCCCCAATACAGTTAGTGAATGGAAATTTTAATGCTTGAGATGATAATTTAATACAGGGTAATGAGGAGCTGGGGTTGGTTCAGGCAAGATGGTCATTTGTGAATAAGGATGAGAATTTGTTAACAAGGCTGCAGAACGTAAATTTGTCATTCCATTTTGAAGTAGAGCAGCAAGTAAACGGTGTATTTATAAATTTCTTTGGGTTCAATGGGACTGCTGGTGTGTGGAGAATTAAGGCTTTGGAGGATTCTGGTGGGTGGATGGAGAGGACAACTGTTGAGGACATGGACATTGCTGTTCGTGCTCATCTTCGAGGCTGGAAATTCATTTTCCTCAATGACGTTGAGGTGTGTCTCTGCCTCAATATATTTTGATGAATTATACTCCACTGCTTAATTTTTTTTGAGATTAATGTTTAATGGTTTGGTCTGTTTCTATGTGTTCAGTGCCAGTGTGAATTACCGGAATCTTATGAAGCTTATAGGAAACAACAGCATAGATGGCATTCTGGACCAATGCAATTGTTTCGCTTATGCTTGCCTGATATAATAAAATCCAGGGTATATATTTTCTTGAACACTTTTTGTTTACGAGGGTTCTTTGCCAGAATTTTCACATCCAACATCAAGCTAGATTCTCATTACTGACTGGTACTAATCTGTTATTTTAATTGGTTTTGCAGATAAGCATTGGGAAGAAATTTAATTTGATCTTTCTTTTCTTTCTGCTGAGAAAACTGATCCTACCCTTTTATTCATTTACCCTTTTTTGCATAATTCTTCCCATGACAATGTTTATCCCAGAGGCTGAGCTCCCGGCTTGGGTTGTCTGTTACATACCAGCCACCATGTCATTTCTCAATATTCTCCCTGCTCCGAAATCCTTTCCATTTATTGTCCCTTACCTTCTTTTTGAGAACACAATGTCAGTTACCAAGTTCAATGCCATGATCTCTGGCCTCTTCCAGCTTGGAAGTGCATATGAGTGGGTTGTTACTAAGAAATCTGGCCGCTCCTCTGAGGGGGATCTCGTGTCATTGGTTGAGAACGAGCGAAAGCATCACAAGGGGGCCTCTGTACCCAACCTTAATGAAGTGAAGAGGGAAAATAAACAAGAGAAAATAGTTTCCAAGAAAAAGAAGCATAATAGGATATATATGAAGGAATTGACGCTGGCCTTCCTTCTATTAACAGCCTCAGCTAGGAGCCTCCTATCTGCTCAAGGGATACATTTCTACTTCTTGCTCTTTCAGGGGGTATCATTCCTCCTGGTTGGTCTAGACTTGATTGGCGAGCAGGTTGATTGAAGGTAAACAATAGGCTCTGTAGGATAAGATTTGGATAATTTAAGCATACGTGAATAGGGTGGACATCAAATTTGATTATCACTGAAAGAAAACATATGTTGGGAGACTTTGGTGGGCAGAAAACGCTTTGCTTTCACGCTCATTCTCCATCCACCCTCCAAATACCGAACCCATTTCCACCCAATACTAGAAGATACTGTGTGATAAAAGACAGAAGAATGGCTTCTCTTTGGATTTGGAGAGAGCTGACACATTAGAAAACGGTGTTGCCCTTCAGTATATGTAAGATTCCTTTTTTTTTTTTTGTGTTTCCTGCACTTAATTTTTTTGATATTGCCATGATTCTTTTGTAAGAAGAAATTGTTGTTTCTAACATCAAACAGGAAATTTAGATACAATTCGAGGTAGTTAAATCAAATTCTAGTTTTGCTGCTATTTCTTCTTTTAGTTAAATTGATGTGAGAATGGAAATGTTGCTTTAGTTGTAGATAATTTCTGCAGCACCAGAAAGAGGGGATGAGTTTGAGATTGAAATTAATTATGTCAATCTTTGTAATTAGTAAACTTTAATCACTTTTGAGATTGAAATGTTAGCTTTGGATTCTCCTCAAGTTTTACTAAAAGTTGCCATCAAAGCTGCAGTATTGTCATTAACAGCTAACAAGCACATGGGTGTGTTAGTTTTGGGTGATTTTGGATTTTGGTGGTGTGGCTGTGGGCCATTTTTGAAGCTGGCATGGCTCCCCGAATTTATTGTTGGTAGGTAGCAGCTGTAATACACTTTGAACAGTTGCAGAGATTTTTTTTTTTTTTTTTTTTTTGAAACGATGGAAACCCCGCCACCAAACCACCCATTCTGGACCGCGGCGCAGGTAAAACCACCGGCTGCCCCAGGCTCTTACAAGAAGTGGATTCGAACCCAGAACAGTTGCAGAGATGCTAAAGAAAATTGGCTCCATTAATTAACACAAGTGTGCCTGTAGTATCTCAAAATTTCAAATTTCATAACCAAACCAAACAAGGTGGGGTCGGTATTTGACGTATTTTATCCGAATCATTATTTCATCAAATTTCATAAAATTTATATATTTTTTTATGATTTCTTTACATGTCAATTTAGGTTTTGTCTTACATTGTTTGACATGTGGCAGCATTATTTACTCTCATTTTCTTATTAGAACATTTAGAAGGTCGACAATGGATATGGCCCGAAATATCTAAGTCGAGTTTCTCTCATCTTTTCCTCAATCGGTATTATACCAACTTTTTTTCTAATTTCTTAATTTTTAATTATGTCTTTCCTTGTCCATCCACACACCCGGTTGAGCATTTTTCATCTCAGCTACTCCTATTTTTTTGGAAAAACTAATATTTTATTATCCAACGTTATGTTTCATAAAATATTGCAGATCTCACGAATGTCTTGTAAAATTTTTCTTAAAGTTTTAAAGGAATGTAGTGGTCACATAAGACTTCAGATACACACCTCTATTCCTCCGACCCGATTGAAATTTATGGATAATATCTCGATCTGTTTCCACGACTCTTTGAAGAATGTAACCTAAATACTTAAAACACTAGTTTCTTGAGATTGGTTAGTCTCCAATCTTTATTTTTACGATCTTTGTTAAATTCTATAGAGAGAAACATGAAAAATGAGCATGAGCCACACCCAAGCAAGCCTCTCAAGCCCCTAATACTTTTTATGCATGCGTGATAATAGGGTGGACCAAACTTATCCAAACCGAATTTTGGATGGTTCCCAGGCCCAATAAATTTGATTTGAATTTTCGTTGCTGCATTGGTTTGTTTGTTTGTTTTTTTTTGTTTTTTTTTTTTGTTTTTTTTTTTTTTAAATATATTGAATTTTATATCAGTTCCGGATCTCAGATTCGGGGCCCTTAGCGGACTCCTTATGTGGCCGCTTTAGTAACTTCACGAGTTCATGTCCTTCCTTTCTTGCTTTATAGCTTCACAGGACACAATTACTTCTTTGAATTTTGCCTCGGCAATAGACTTTTCTAATCCATTTCATGTCAAATTCAGGATTTTAGTTAATGATGACCACTCATATCTCACCTTTATTATCCTGGTTCTCAGGGCCGGTCCTGAATTTTTGAGTGTCTGGTATTACAATTTAATTTGGTTACTGTGTTCTTACAACGGACTTTGAACAATCAGTAAACCGAACTGGAATGATACAATTTTGATAAGTGATAAACCGAACTGTAATGATACAATTTTCAACAAGTGAAACAAATGACAACAAGCAGAAAGAAAAAACGAAAATAGCAAGTCAGTCACAGCGATGAAGGCAGAATTCCGAGGCTTGTTGATGCGGCAACAATCTCCTTAAAACAAATTCGTCCCCTACCGATTGGTGCAGTAGAACGCGAGACGTATGTTTCCCAGGATGCAACGGAAAAAAGAGGAAATTGGGCACCACCAAATTCGACTGCAACGAACAAGAAGTGCTTGAACTCTTCTAAAAAGAAAACTTAAAACTTGTTTCTGTATTCAACTCACTAAAACGAAAATACACATGTCTATTAAAAAGAAATTAACATGCCAATTAATTGAGTTAGTGGGAGACATTCCATTTGATTTGTAACCACTTAGTTAATTAATAAAATTGAATTAACTGTTATGGAACATCAAAAGCTTGGGAAAAAATAAAGAGGAGGCTTGCAAAAATTCGCTAGGCCGGGCTCGCACATTTTGGTCCGGCATTCGTGTACGCAGGACACGCGGGTGCACACGAGCCAAGCTTGATTCGGATTTGATTTGCATCCCCCCCCCCCCCCGCGCACGTAGAGATAGCCTCTATCCTTACAACTCTTACCCATCTACATATGAGCAATCATATATAAGCATAATATTCCCTCTATAGCTTCCCATATGGGACAAGCTTATTTTTCTTTATTTTCCAACACCAATGGGTGAACTTTGAGCAACAATTTCTCATTCACCCAAGCACCATTTTAGCATATGAATATACCATTTCGAACTACTCACGGAGAAGTATCCGAATCATTCAATAACAACCACTAACTCGAAGTGGACCATGCTTGAAATGAAATTGTGCCTCAAAATGCTTATGAATAAGCCATTTTCCAACATCCCCCACACAATGAATGAATTGGCGAAAAACGTCGAATAAAATTAGTTTATAAAACATTTTATTTTGACCTAGAAGAGTTCAACGGTTCAACACCTGCATAGGATAGGTAGGCCTCAGCCTTTGAACCTTCCTTGTGAAAATATATCTCATTTATTGGCTGACAGTGACGCGATGTCATTGAACTGTACTGCCGTTCATGTAAATGGAGAACATATATCACACAGATGTTTTACCTAACACATCTGAGTTCTCATTGTTATGCTCATTTTGGCCATGAACATCAATCTGGTTCTGCAAGAGTTTCTAAGAATTGTGCCCCGTACAATTTCCTTTGAAGCGGCCCCACTTCTCTCTCACATAGGTGATTTCTTATTTAAGAGTATCTCGTAATACTCTGCTCGGATTCCCGACGCATAAGAATCATTAGAAGCCTTTGTTTAACCTCAATCCATACGAGCATCACTGTTTCATTTCACCATAGGAATGGACTAGAGGGTAACCCCCCACAGTGAACCAATTATGTCTTTTACGAGTAGGTTGTCCCATTGAACCTAGATCTTGGGATCTCCAGTCAACAAGGTTGGGTGTTTCCTTCGTAATAAACATTTATCTAATGGGCTTTAGTCCCATTCCCCTCGATGATTTCACTACCAACTCTCTATTTAACCTTTGGTTAGCGGATCCGCAATGTTATCCTTTGACTTTACATAGTCAATCGAAATAACTCCAGTAGAGAGTAATTGTCTAACGGTATTGTGTCTACGACGAATATGTCTAGACTTACCATTATACATATTGTTATGTGCCCTTCCAATTGCAGATTGACTATCGCAATGAATGCAAATTGCTGGCACTGGCTTTGGCCAACTTGGAATATCCTCTAGAAAATTTCGAAGCCATTCTGCTTCTTCAGCACACTTGTCTAATGCAATGAATTCTGATTCCTTGTAGATCTGGCTATCACAGTCTGTTTGGAGGATTTCCATGATATAGCTGCACCTGCTAGTGTAAACACATAGCCACTGGTAGACTTTGAGTCTTTCATGTCAGATATCCAATTAGCATCACTGTATCCTTCGACTACAGCTGGATATCTATGATAGTGCAACCCATAATTACGAGTAAAACGTAAGTACCTAAGTACTCTCACTATTGCTTTACAGTGATCAACCCCTGGATTACTCGTATATCTGCTGAGCTTGTTTACTGTACAGGCTATATCAGGTCTTGTACAACTCGATAGATACATCAAACTCCCGATCACTCTAGAGTATTCTACTTGAGATATGCCATCTCCTCTATTCTTCGATAGGTGTAGACTCACATCTAAAGGAGTTCTAGCCACAGCAGAATCATCATTGTTGAATTTACCAAGAATCTTGTCTACATAGTGCGACTGATCAAGAATAAGTCCATTCAGGACTTCTCGAGACCTTTATTCCCAGAATGACATCTGCTAGACCATGTCTTTCATGTCAAACTTGGATTTCAGCATATTCTTGGTAGATTTCACCATTTTAACATTACTCCCGACAATCAATATGTCATCAACGTAGAGACATAAAATGACATAGCCAACTTCTGTCTCTCTGACATAAATGCATTTATCACACTCATTGATTTTGAAACCATTGCTAACATGGTGTCATCAAACTTTTTATGCCACTGTTTCGGAGCTTGTTTTAATCCATACAAGGATTTAACCAACTTACAGATTTTCTTTCTTGTCCTGGAGCTATAAGCCTTCAGGTTGTTCCATGTAAATTTCTTCATCTAAATCTCCATTTAGAAAGGCTGTGTTTTCACATCCATCTGATGTACCTCAAGATTGCGCAAAGCTGCAATCGCATTATCATCCTTATGGAATTTATTCTCGTTACAGGAGAATAAGTATCAAAGTAATCAAGACCTTCACGTTGTCTGTACCTTTAATTACAAGTCTTGCTTTGTACTTGTCAATTGATCCATCTGCCTTTATTTTCTTTTTGAAAATCCACTTGGACCCTAAAGGTTTACATCCTGGAGGAAGATCCACTAACTCCCAGATGTGATTTTGTAAGATGGATTCAATTTCACTATTGATGGCATCTTTCCACAAGGCACCATCAGCTGACCTTACAGCTTCGTTATAGCTTTGAGGATCATTCTCTAGCAAAATGTCAGAAAATCTGGACCAAATGATTTTCGGTTCTAGCTCTTTTTCTACGTCTTGGTTCAAGTTCAACAACTTGTTGATCCTCTGGAACATTTATTTGTTCTCGATCATGACTATCTTCAATGATAGTCTCATGTGCCCGTTTGTGCACATTTGAATTCGAATTAGTTTTACAAGGAAAAACGTATTCGAAAAATGATGCATTCCTCGACTCCATTATCGTATTCTTGTGAATATCTGGTATATTAGACTCATGCACAAGAAATCGATAAGCATTACTGTTATGTGCATATCCTATGAAAATACAATCAACAGTTTTTGGTCCTATCTTCACCTTTTTAGGTGGAGGAATAACTACCTTGGCAAGACACCCCCACACTCGTAGAAATTTGTAGGAAGGTACTCTTCCTTTCCACATCTCATAAGGAGTTTTCCCTGCATCTTTCCGTGGTACCTTATTTAAAAGGTAATTAGCTGATAAAATAGCTTCTCCCCACATATTCTGAGGTAAGCCAGAGCTGATTAACATAGCGTTCATCATCTCTTTCAAGGTGCGATTCTTCCGTTCTGCAATCCCATTGGATTGAGGTGAATAAGGAGCTGTGGTTTGATGTATGATTCCATTTTGTTCACAAGTAATTCAAAAGGGAAAACATACTCACCACCACGATCACTTCTCAACTCCTTAATTCTTTTGTTCAGTTGATTCTCAACTTCATTCTTATAGAGAACAAATTTCTCTATAGCTTCGTCCTTGCTTTTCATCAGCAAAATCTAGTGCAATCATCAATAAAGGTAATAAAATATTTATTACCGCCTCTCGATTGTATTGAATTAAAATCACATACATCGGTATGAATAAGATCAAATGGTTCGGAGTTTCTTTCAATACTATGAAAAGATGATCTAGTTAGTTTTGCCTCAACACAAGTATCACACTTATGTTTGTTATCAATTTTAAAATTTGGAATGTGGTTCATGTTAATTAATTTCTGTAATGAATTAAAATTAACATGTCATAATCTACCATGCCATAGATTAGAGTACTCAACAATATAAGCAGAAGAACTAGCTTTATTGATATTCTTAGGTTTAACAACGGTTACATTGAGCTTAAAGAGCCCATCAGTTACATACCCTTTTCCCACATACATCCCATTTTTAGTTAAAACTACACCATCAGACTCGAACACCATCCGGAATCCATGCTTGTTCAGAAGTGATCCAGACACAAGATTCTTCCGTATTTCTGGTACATATAGAACGTTGTTCAAAGTCAACTATTTCCCAGAGGTCATCTTCAGAATCACTTTGCCTTGACCTTCAATCTCAGATGTTGCTGAATTTCCCATGTATAATTTTTCCCCATTACCAGTAGGCTCAAATGAAGAAAACATGCTCTTGTCCGAGCACACATGTCGAGTGGCACCAGTGTCAATCCACCACTCTCTTGGGTTAGAACCCACCAGATTCACCTCACAAACCGCAGCTGAAAGGTTAATGTCCGAAACATCTTGAGTCATGTTTTCCATCACATTAGCCTCTTGATTCTTTTTCTTCTTCGGCAGTCTGCACTCAGAAGACTTGTGACCCATTTTGTCACAATTGAAGCATTTTCCTTGAAATTTGGATTTCTTGGAAACTCCTCCTTGAGGGCCCATTTTTGACCCTTTTTTTCTTGAGGTTCTTGTTCTTATGGCCATGTTCAACAACATTTACTTTGGCC
Organism: Zanthoxylum bungeanum; assembly: GCA_019454045.1. Lineage (NCBI taxonomy): Eukaryota > Viridiplantae > Streptophyta > Magnoliopsida > Sapindales > Rutaceae > Zanthoxylum > Zanthoxylum bungeanum. Next base: position 48,314 of record SKCR01026352.1, read on the forward strand.
TCATGAGTTATTCCCTCTTGTCAGATACTCTGTAATCTTCCTCAATTCTAAGCTTAAGAACCAAGTCTTCAATGCTCATTTCTTTTCGCTTATGCTTTAGGTAATTCTTGAAATCTTTCCAACCAGGTGGTAGTTTATCAATTATCGAGGCTACTTGGAATGTTTCACTTAAAACCATCCCCTCAGCATGAATTTCTGCTAGAATAATTTGCAATTCTTGTACTTGACTTAACACAGTTTTGGAATCAATCATCTTAAAATCTAGGAAACGGCCTATGACAAATTTCTTAGTACCGGCATCCTCAGTTTTATATTTTCGGTCTAAAGATTCCCAAAGCCCTTTTGATGTTTTCATCTCGGCATACACACTGTACAAGGAATCACTAAGCCCATTCAGCACATAATTCCTACATAGGAATTCAGAATGTTTCCAAGCATCGATCGCACTGATCACTTGGATATCAATCTCACCCTCCACGGGTTCAGGAGCATCTTCCTTTAGAAACTTTGCAAGGTTCAACGTGGTCAAGTAGAAAAACATTTTCTGTTGCCACCGTTTAAAATTCTGTCCACTGAATTTTTCAGGTTTTTCTGCAGCAGGATTGACATGGCTCACCTGTCCAACAGGTTGTCTAGCCACAGAGGCAGTAACACCTTGGCTAGCCACAGTGGCTGCCATATTAAGCCCAGAGGCTGAAGCAAGTTGGCCAGCCGAAGAGGCTGCCACTGCACTTTGGCCAGCCACGGGGGCTGCCACAATATTCTGGCCAGCCGAAGAGGCTGCCATATTCGGATCTACTGTGTTTGGACTGTTTTCCATATCCACATAGTCGAATTTGTTTTAAGACTATTACAATTTAATTTGGTTACTGTGTTCTTACAACGGACTTTGAACAATCAGTAAACCGAACTGGAATGATACAATTTTGATAAGTGATAAACCGAACTGGAATGATACAATTTTCAACAGTGAAACAAATGACAACAAGCAGAAAGAAAAAACGAAAATAGCAAGTCAGTCCCAGCGATGAAGGCAGAATTCCGAGGCTTGTTGATGCGGCAACAATCTCCTTAAAACAAATTTGTCCCCTACCGATTGGTGCAGTAGAACGCGAGACGTCTGTTTCCCAGGATGCAACGGAAAAAGAGGAAATTGGGCACCACCAAATTCGACTGCAACGAACAAGAAGTGCTTGAACTCTTCTAAAAAAAAAACTTAAAACTTGTTTCTGTATTCAACTCACTAAAATGAAAATACACATGTCTATTAAAAAGAAATTAACATGCCAATTAAATTGAGTTAGTGGGAGACCTTCCATTTGATTTGTAACCACTTAGTTAATTAATAAAATTGAATTAACTGTTATGGAACATCAAAAGCTTGGAAAAAAATAAAGAGGAGGCTTGCAAAAATTCGCTAGGCCGGGCTCGCACATTTTGGTCCGGCATTCGTGTACGCAGGACACGCGGGTGCACACGAGCCAAGCTTGATTCGGATTTGATTTGCACCCCCCCCCCCCCCCCCCGCGCACGTAGAGAGAGCCTCTATCCTTACAACTCTTACTCATCTACATATGAGCAATCATATATAAGTATAATATTCCCTCTATAGCTTTCCCATATGGGACAAGCTTATTTTTCTTTATTTTCCAACACCAATGGGTGAACTTTGAGCAACAATTTCTCATTCACCCAAGCACCATTTTAAGCATATGAATATACCATTTCGAACTACTCACGGAGAAGTATCCGAATCATTCAATAACAACCACTAACTCGAAGTGGACCATGCTTGAAATTGTGCCTCAAAATGCTTATGAATAAGCCATTTTCCAACACCCGGTGCGAAAGCTCACAATGTGTCCTTTTTCATTACGAAAAGATATGTTTAAAAAAAAAATATATTTAACGAGGGCTGGAACCCAAGCGAAGCTGGGGGCTAGGCTCTCACGCCCAAATTATATTACTTAAGAAAATATATAAAGGGGGGACATAGTACCTAAACCCCGACAATAAAAAATATAATCATATACAACTATTCCTAGCAAAGCTCCTTAAAATTTCAATAGTTAAGAAATTGTCTTCTAGCATTTTTTGAAACAAAATCATCAATTATATCATCATACTCTAAATCTTCAATCTCATCATTTTCAATGCATAAGATTGCTAATTCATTTAGCTTATCTTGAGTCATAGTGGTCCGCTAGTAAAATTTTAATAATTTCAATTTATAAATTGTAAAAATAAATTTCAATTTAGTGCCCCCTTAATTTTTGGGCCATGGACAGTCGCTCTTGTGGCTCCTGCCCAGGGCCGGCTGTGCTGGTTCTGATCTGGGTGAAAACCCATAAACTTATAATGTATCAGTCAATCTCATACTTAATCAATGTGATATAAATGGATCACAACATTAATTCCATGCTAGTCAGTCATGGTGCCTACGCCAACTAGACTTTGCACTAGTCCAAATAGTCTCGGCTGAACACTGCAATTAATATTGCATCACCTTTTGCGCCATATTTTTACAACCGGGAGGTATGGTATTGGTTTTGATATCATTTATTACGAACTCATGAATATAACTCATCTTTAAAAATCAATTTATAAGGAGAGGGAACACATGAACTTATAAAACATCAACCAATCTCATATTTAGTCAATCTGAGACAAACGAACCAGAACACTATTGGCGTCCGGAGGAGCTTAGAAGAAAATGAAGTTGCCAGCAAGAAGTTTGAACAGGCTGCTAGAAAGAATTCAAACAAACCAAATTTGCCATCAAGTCCTTTCACTGACATCTCTAAAGAATTACTTTAGTACAAGTGGAGCTTTGTAAATCAACTCTGTAGGGTATTTCATTTGCTAAAAATATTTAATACAATTGCTTCAACTTCTTCTGTATTCAACAGCATTATGATTTTAATTCTTTCAGTGGAACAGTACGTTATCTGTAACATTACAACAAGACCCCGTATGGTCTCTGCTCATATGTATAATCTCAAACTTGGTCTTCAGGATTGTTGATTATATTTTTTAAAATAAAAACTGGGATTCGGAGGCTATACATGTTATTGTGTATTTTTTTATTATGATAATCAAATTTAGCGCCTCTATATTGATTCAAAAGTATGTGCTCAGTTATGCATGATATAAATCCATCTTTTCAGCTATTTACACTGGTGACTAGCCGAAACTATTTACACCGGTGACTAGCCGAAACTCGTCTTTAGAAACTCATATTTTATAAACTCGTCTAGGGCCTGAGTTTCCAAAACTCGGGATCACTCTTACATGACACCTATATGCATATGCGAAATCTATTTTTTCCTTAATATAATACGATGATATCATGTGTTTTTACGTTCATGTACACTTCTTTTTTAGGTATAATTTCTTAGACATATGTATTTTCCAGACAAAAGGAAGGTTATGTAAATCTTGTCCCAGAGGTTTCAAAACCACAAGCAGTTTTGAATTTGATTGCATCAAAAAAGTGGTGGGGTTGGTGGAACGCGCACATTCAACTTTACATAAGTTCGATTCTAACAGAAAGTCTGTGTTCTCTTTGTTAAATGAAACAATCAACGAATGAAATAATTTTATTAAACAGAAATATCACAAACCAAATACAGAAACTTACAAATCAACAAATCAAAATTTGTAAATACACTGACTTGGAGATTAAGGTTAGCGTTAATGTTATGTCCTATAGCAGAATTTCGTCCCTACCCTTTGTGCTGTAGTTCTTTGGACGTCTGCCACCAGGATTCAACAATCTGTAAGTCGATAACCTGTACTGTAAATCGACTCCTGGCGAATTTACTTGGTGTTCTTTTTCAAGATCAAAACTGTGTGCTTCTATGGAAAAGTACTTTTTGTATATATAAAATCAGAATGGATGGAAAAATTATAATCTCTCTACAACACTGTTTTTACATTTATAAACATATATAAACAGTTTAAATTGTGAATGGACACCAAAACGTTTTTTCATGAAGAATTGTGTTCTTTTGTTTTTAAAAATTTAATTAACAAAAATTAAAAAACGTTTTATAGGTAAGGCAAATAAATCCATATACCATACCAACCATTCACACACTTCAACCCATCAAAGCTATACATCTAAGCCCAAGCCCAAGTCCAAGCCTTATCGTCCAATTTAATATAAGTGTGCAAAGTCCATTTATAAACTTTCCATATTCCCTTTACATTTTCCATGTGAGATTAGTATCACTATTTGATATACAAACTCTTACACTCTTATTATCTTGCAAATTTACAGCTCTAAGAAGGACAGAAGACAGTTCACTTTATTTAATGACAGAACAGAAGGTGAAGATAAAAAGAAACCATGATTAATTTGCGAAAATATTTGTTTATTGAATGATAAAGTATAAATCTCAGATTGAGATTTTATTTAATCACCCTTTTAATAATCTTGTGGTGTCTATTAAGAATGGTTTATGCTTCAGATTTAACTCTTTTATAATTTTATTTTATTAACTACAATTACCTACTCCTACGTCACAGGTAGAAAATTATCTAAACATTACATGTATCTATAAGGAATGAAATGATATAATTTTTAATGAGTAAAGACGCAACCCTTTGATTTAAATTAAGGATTCCTTTGAGGGTTATAACCTTAAAGGATTATATACATTGACATAGATGTGTTGTGATTATCTTATCACTGAAGATGATACAGCTCAAATTGAGACTCTAATCAGACAGCTAAATGAAAAGTTTGCCCTCAAAGATCTTGGAGAACTTGGTTTCTTCATTGGCATAGAAGTCACAAGAATAAGTGAAGAACTAATGTTGTCTCAGAGAAAGTACATTGCAGAGTTGCTGGACAAAATGAAACTCAGAGATTGTAGAGACGTGGATACTCCATTTAGCACCACATATAAGCTTTCCAAATTTGAAGGAGAGTTTTTCAATGATGCAAGGTGCTTATTCAGTAAACAAATTGAGTCGGTTCATGACAAAGCCTTCAGTGCCACATTAGATTTTGCTTTAAAGAGGATATTGAGGTACCTAAATGAGATAATCGATTTTGGCCTTACATTCAAAAGGAATGAAGACCTTGAGCTTGTGATTTACACTGATGCAGACTGGGAATGTGACCCTGATGACAGAAGGTCAACCAGTGGATTTTTTATGTATATGGGAGGAAATCTCATCAGCTAGAGTTCAAGGAAACAAAGTGTGGTTGCTAGATCAAGTGTAGAATCAGAGTACAGGGCCATTGCCCTAGCGTGTGCAGAGATCTCTTGGACATGTTCACTCATGAGTGAACTCAAGATAGACCTGACAGGAACTCCACTCATTCTGAGTGACAATACAAATACAGCAGTCATTTCAACCAATCCCGTACATCACTCAAAAACAAAACACATTGAGATTGATCTCCACTTCTCAGGGTCAGGGATGATCAAATTGCATATGTCTTAACCAAACCATTGCCCTATTCAAGGTTCAGCCATTTCAGAAGCAAACTTAAGGTGCTGTCTAGAACCTTAAGTTTGAGAGAGGGTGTTGAGAATAAGACTGGTGCTGCTGAGGATGAAGAAGAGCAAAGAAAGCAAATGAACTATGCTGTTGTAGTATCTGATGTGCATCTGATTACACAGTCAGCAAGCCACATTGACAATTGGAGCATGCTCACACGTGAAGAAAACAATGACATGGCAATAGTGACCTGGAAAATCTGTATAATAGATTCTGCATAATTTAGCTTCATTTTTTATTCGATAAAATTAATATTAAGATTCATTATGTTTTCTAATATGATCACATTTATATTCTTTTGAATGGGGTGTTACAATGGAAATAAGAATCAAACTTGTAAATGACAAACATATGTACTGTAAATTTTGGTGAAGTGGCAGTACAAGGAACTTATAAATCTACAGTCAACACCAGAGGCGAGTCACCCTTGTCAACAACAAATGTCTTTACAATCTTCTTGCAGATGGTAGAAATTTCAATTGTGTATGTCCCATGAAAGCCTCTAAATGAAAATTCTCCTTGCTCATCAATATGTCCATGAGCATGAGACAGCCACTCGTGTTTAAGATCGAGGAACCTTTTACCAGCTTCATTGATGTCACCTTCTGCATTAACCAAATGTGCATTGTCACGGCTCATAAACAACTCCCAGAATCCCCACAGCATTATTCCTTCCACAGCCGGGTGAGCAAAAGCTTCTCGAAGCATGACTTCAAGATCATCCCCTCTAATATATTCATTGATGGAAGACACATCAAGCTCCGTAAACCAGATTGGAAGTCCCAGAATGCCTAATTTATCCAAAGCAGAACAAACAATCGGTCCCACTGGACTGTCGATATGTCCTTGAATTCCAATTCCTCCCACAGGGGCACCTTGCTGTTGCAAATCAAGAATTTGTTCTATGTACTTTTCTGGAGATGATCTAGTGTCACTTCCATCTTCAACATGATAATCATTCACAAACAAAATGGCAGATGGATCTAGCTGGTGTGCAGTCTTAAACATATTTGCTCGGATATCTTTCCCCAACCTATCTTGGTAGAATGATCCATGCAGCATCTCATTGTTAACATCATAGTGCCTGAACTTCCCCTTGTAACGTGTGAGAAGGCCTGTCAGGCGATTTTGAACTGCTGTCATCAAGTCATTTTTGTTTAGTGATTGGATCCAGGGCTGCACGGTGTCCTTTACTTCCCAGAAGATACAATGACCTCGAGTTTCTATGTTGTGGCTCTTGCACAGGTCTAACATATCATCAGCATCCTTATAGTTGAGGTTTCCTTGTTGTGACTCTGTCCAATACCACTTCAACTCATTTCCGAACACAGCCCAGTTGAAATATTTTGTCAAGAAATCGACAAACTCTTCATTGTCTATCTGTGATCTATTTATGCATGAACCAATAGGAAAACTGTTTTGCGTTTGTTTCACTTTCACAAAGGTGCCAAGCATGCTGATGGAATCCAGTCCTGAGAATTTAAGAATGACATCACGCTTACGAATCTGCATTACAGAAAATGAGAATTAATTAAAAACAGAAATATGATAACAGAAAATCTCTGCTGGAAAGGAATTGCTTCACTTAGAAGAGATTAAAATGTAAGTAAAATAATTTTACCTTATCAGTCTGCCTCCTCAAATGTTTAAACCTTGCCTCTCGGTCAACAGGAAAAATCTGAAGACCAGCAACCATTAAGTCAATACCTGAAGCAGGACCTTGGACATAAACCATTACCTTCAATGGTTGCTTCTCAATCCTAAAGGACCCACCAATTTCGTGCCACCTATTGTCGTTTATCTCAACTTGTCCTCCATTGACCCACTGGCTGTCCACACCTAACGCGACATTTACATTTTGAGGACCGGTTCCTCCAGAACCAATTCGAACCCATGCGGATACTTGATATGTCAAAAAAAGTTTCAGTTTTTCTGTGATAATTTGAGCTGGACCCATCCAAGTCTGTGAACGATTTGTCACAAGTATATAGCGGCCACTTAAGGGTTCATGAGGTCCCATGGAATCTCTTGCCATTGGAGGGAGTATATGCGGTGAGCCAGTTCCAAGACTTAAAGTGCAATTACCAAGAGGAAACCACCCATTGGTGCCATCACTTAGTTCACTGTTGGTGATTACGTTAACTCCAAAGGCTTGGTTCTGCAAAGAAAATTCGAAAGCCAACATTGAGTGCGTAAAACACCCAGGATTGAGCATTAAAATGTCAATTCTACAAAAACTTCAACCAAAACATAGCAGAAAACATTCGAATAAAATTTTCACAATTTTATCTAATTATTCAACGAACCTCAATAACTGGTGGAGGTGAAGGCGGGAGTTTCTCTGCATGCTTTACTACAAAGCTATTGAGAAGAATATCAGTGCCAGGAGGTGGACCTTCTAGATATATAACTACTCTTGCTGGAGAACCATTAAGTAGGAATTTTCCTTGCAGCTGTGCCCAATCTTTGTCGGTTGCCTGTACACTGCCAAAGAAACCAGTTTATTTTCAACAGTGCCAGAACTTGTAAAGCTGAACTACTTACAACTATATCAAGAGCATATTCAAATAAACAAAAAAGAAATGCTTTCTGTCTTGAACGGAGGAAAAGATAATTATTTTCAAGAAAAACAGAGAGGTTATGTGTGATGCCTTAAAAGGATCAGGTTTGTTTAAGATAGCTGTTGCAGAAACAGCAAATTAAAAACTGTAAATATTTATGATATGGAAATAAAAACTAAAAGCAGAAACCTACTTGGCAATGCCTATGTACTGCTCACGTTGATTTGGTGTTTGGACCCATAAAGTTGCTCGTACAGTTGCAGTAGTGACGTTGTTACCAAAAATACGAACTACAGCAAGAATATCATAAGCAAGCTTTCGCTGCACTCTTCCCGTTATCTCCTGCTGAATTCCATTCCAGCTTTGTGTGCGTTCCGTTGCAGATGCAAAAACCTTTCCTGACTGTGGGACTATTTTCCCATCCGCCATAGAATCATGTAAGAGGATTTTGCAGCCTCTTCCAGACCAATTATTGAGGCCATCCTCAAATTTGGGGTTTAGGATAATGTTCTCATCTTCAACACTGTCACATCTTATGCTCTTATTCTTTCAAAATAAAAAATAAAAAAGAATCAGGATAATCAATGTTCAGTGATAGAAAATGCTGTGGGTGAAACATTTTTGCAGATTGCCTAAGGTCGAAATTTTTATAAAGATGACTCTTGCAACTAAGTTTTAGAAGCAGATAAGGATCACTCTCTTCACGTGTATAATAAAGTTTGTTGCTTAAAATTAAATAGAGATGTCTTCCTTTAAAGCTGCACTAAGTTTAAAACTTTAGTCTATTTATTCATATTTTCGATCAAAGCTCCTGAAGTTGAGGTTAGATTAGGCAGAAGAAATATACCTCAGACTCACTAGGACTGGAACAGGTAATCATCACTGATCTTATGAGAAGGTCCACTCCAGGTGCAGGTCCTTCCAAATAAAAGACAGTCCGATCAGGCACAGCTGACAATGAGAATGTGCCTTCCAACTTTTCCCACTTATCTTTTGATACCGAAGTCCTGCATTAGTAGTTACAATTACCACATATATCGTTTTTCGATATAAAAAGGAACCATGACAAAATGAAATCACAGAATTCATTACTTTCCAATAAACAAATAACTTGTTTCTGAATCTCGCTGGTCTAGCTTCAAAGTTGCCAGGACATCAGTAGATCCTTGAAGAGACCCAGATGCTCCAACCCAAGCTGAAACCACATAAGAAGAACCAGAAGAAATTTTGCTTGTGATATCTTGTTCCAATCCCTGCCAGCACTCCTTACGATTTGTAACAACAGCATGATTACCAACTGAGTTTGCTGATGTTCCTTCTGAGTAATGCGACTCCGCTGAAGCGACAAAAGCATGACAGCGATTGGGGTGCCATGAATGCAGCCCCATAGAGAAGTCGTCGTTGATTATAATATTAGTAGCAGTGCTTGAGCTTAAATTGATTTTGTTATGTTCTGCAATCTGTCAGCAAAAGCAGAAGTCATTAAACTTAAACAGCGAATATCACGCAGCGTCATGAACTTTGTTAATTAAGTAATTAACAAGCTCAGAACACCAAGTTACAACAAAAATTATTGAGAAAATATGCAATATAATGAGAGCTTCAATTATAAAGCTAAAAGTTTTTAAACTGACACAGCTTGACACAAACATTAAGTGGCTAAACCCAACACATCATTTGCCATCAAATTTGGGAAGAGAAGAAGAAATTTATCAACTCAGATAAATTGCTTCAAATGGCTAGGGCATTTGATGACAAATACTGTACAATACTCTGTGCAATCTTCAACGCCTCTGATGGCATTGAGACCAAAACTGCATTACTGACATATAATGCTGACATTATCTCACCATAATTCAAATTAAACCACTGTATTCAGCTTCCTTGGATGCAATTTCAGTTCACTACTAAGCAAAGACACTGATTTACAATATTGAAAATTAAATCATAAAACGTCAACCCACATATCTGTGATTTAAAGGTCAATTGAAAATCAAAACCTATTCAATTAAGATTGGTATTTCCCTTAATTAATGAGTAAAATTTTCCTCAATATTGAAGTTGATTAAAGGTTTGAAAACATGAAACACCCATCAAGCCATGACAAAACAAACAAGAGAAAAAATAAAAGAAACCCCATGTCAGAACTAATCAATGAATATAAATTTGTGAAACAGATAAACATACCCACACAGAAGAATTGCCATTGCCATTATTCATGTGTTGGCTTTCCATGGTTCCTCTTTTTCTCTAGCAGTCACAGAAGTAGTTAGTATTACAAAATGAATATCACCATCTACCCAATTTGGTCCCCCCCAAAAAAAAAAAAAAAATAGAACGTGCAGAAATTAGTACCTGATCAGGATGCTTTTGCTTTATAATAAAAGGGGTATTGGAATTGGAAACTGGAGTTGTGAAGCAGCAAGTGAAAACCCTCTTCATATTTATACCGACCGTTTAAGAATTTCAAGTGAAGTTTAAGAAAAGCGCGGGAACAACGGACCAAACAGTCAATCAAACATCTTCTGCAAAAACCCAGTTGGCTTTTGTCTGGGTTTATCCAAACACAATTAGAATATATGTAAAAAATGATTATTTTATTACTATTTTTTTTTTTTTTGGTATAATAAAAGTTCCCCTTCTCTGCAAGGCTAAGGCTGCTGAAGCTTCTATGTGATGAGTTGCTTTATCTTGCAGCCTGGGGTAGCCTCAACTGGGCTTCAATGCTTGAATTGGAATAGAAGATAGAAAGTTTTATAATAAAAAAAGCTTATTTTCCATTTTCAATGGTTCCTTGCTTCATAGACTTTGACTACAAGGAAAAAAAAAATTATTCCTTTTCTTGAAAATTAGGTGAAATGGGTTTTCAGTTGGTATGATCCTTCACCATCGTTCATCATAAAAATTGCTTTGTTCAGTTTAGTAATAATCAACAAGACAAAGAAGAGCATTTCAGCTGGTGAAACAAATTTGATAATTAAAATTTAAATAATATATAAATTAAGATTAAACATTTCTTTGTGAATTGTGTAGTTAAATTCCAGTTTGATAGTCTGCAAAAACCTGAGAAGTGAGATTTGGTATTATACTTGTCGATAATATTACCACCATCTTTTAGAATAACGGTGGCCCACTCGCATTAAGTTTTTCCAACTTCGGCCTAACTATTTTGTTCATTGCTCTTCATAATAACTCTTTATACTCTATCATTTTGAAAATATAAATTTTTAGTACTTATTGTTAAATAATTTCTATTAATTTTGAGTCATTTTTATCCAATTAGTATTAAAAGACTTTAGAAAAAGTTTGTTTTAAATTATATGAAAAGTTACTCAATTAACAAAAAAATATTTAACGATAGGGACTGAAGCTTATATTTTTCAAAATTGTAGATATTAAAGTGTCATTATCAATCTGTAAAATAGTTAGGTGTCATTTTCCATTTAATTTAAGTTGGTTGTCAAGGGCCTCTTGGCTATTGTTAAAGGCACAAGATCGAGCCTTCATAGGTTCAAATCTTATTATCCAAAAAAAAAAAACTATAGATATATCTCTCCTTAAATATGGGAGTAGAATTCTAGGCTCATTTTCTACAGATATTTGGGTTATCTAGTGTATATTTCATATTACAAAATTATCGATATAATTATAACAATTTTTAAAAATAAAAATTTACTAAAAATCATATTTTACATCACTTATTATTGAAAAACCTACATCTAAACTTGATTCCTCTTTAATTTTAAGGTTTTAAGTTTTATTTCTCTTTAATTATTTTTTTAATTTCTCTTTAGTCCCGTTTTTTGACTAATAAGAGGTTCGGTATAATTTTTCCCCCTTCTTACCCTATCTTAATAATAATAATAATAATAATAATAATAATAATAATAATAATAATAATAATAATTTTACTTTAGAAGATAAGGGGAGCATAAGTTAAAATATATTTTTTAAACTCCTTAAATTTCTTAATATTTGAATTAAGCACTGTATTTTGAAAGAACTTATTTTTATTTATATTTTTTTTTGTTTTAAAAGTGAAGGGTTCGCAAACCCAAATACATTTTTAAGTCACTTAAAGATTTTAACTTAGACACTTCGTTCGAAAACACTTATTTTTAATAGAAGTGCACACTAACTATTAATTCATTTTTGGTACTTTTTGTATATGAATGAAATCATTTATAGTTACATTATGATTGTAGCTAAAAAAATTACACTCAGCTACATACTTAATTGACAGTCATTGTATGACTGTAGTAAAAAAAAATTATTGTCGCAGTGTAACTGGGGCACACCCATGATTAAATTATCAATCACCCAACCACTAGTCAATTTTTACAGTTAAAAAATACACACTTATAATTGATTGTCATTATGTAACTATAGGTAAAAATAAAATTAAAAATTAAAAAAATATAGTCACAATGTGACTAGGGTCACAAATATGACTGAGGTAGACTAATGATTAAATTATCAATCCCACAACAGATAGTTATATCGTGATGTGGATAAAAAAACACAATCATAATAGGACTGAGGTCACAAATGTGACTGAGACACAGCTTTAAATAAATTATTAGTCATTGATCGTGATTTTACACCGTACGTAAATGCACATATTGTTCAAGTAATATAGTGACTAATAGTTGGATATTGTACCCACCTGAACTTATTATTTCTCTTATTAATACTAAAACTAACATACTTAACTTAAATTAAACTATTAGTTGTGATAGAGATTTGATTATTTAATTAAAAGTAAATAAAGAAAAAATAATAATTTGTAGATAAACTTTATATGCGATAAGAACATAAGGTTGTAACTTCACATAAGCATGCACGAAATGAGTTCAGGCACTTGTCATTCAATTAAGTTGTTACGAATTATTAACCTAAAATACTAAATTATTTACAAGTTTCTTTCAATGGTCAGGTAAATATATTTGGATTTAACGCAATTAACTATATGTTTATGTCAATTAATTTAAACTAAATTCATTACAAATAATTTTTAATATTGGCTACGCATGCCCTACAGGTATATGTTTATCTTGAAGGGAAATCTATTCAAAAGAATTAGATCACGCGCTATTATTCCCACAGTTAACCCAAATTTCCTCCGTCGAGTTTATAAGGATTTACCAAGATTATTTTATTGTTAGCCAGATAAATAAAATATGCATTCAATACAGAGAATAATAAATAATAAATAACAAGCTCAAATTTTTTTTTATAAAAATATATAAATTAATTAAATAACATACTTAAGTTCTATTATAACCCTAAATTAATGATTAAGCTACTAATGATATTCAAAAAACTCATGCTAATCATTATTGATATAAAACAATGACTCATAAAATATAAAATAGAGAGAAAATGAAGAAAAAACTATCATTTGCAGTCTTCGTCTTCAATCTTCAGCACCAGTTAAAGCATTTGTCATTGTCTTATTCTGGGAGCTCTTTTATGCTTTGGGACTCCAAAATTATGTTATGAGTCTTAATTATAGGTTTTGAAATGAACTTGTGCTTATATATGAGGTTCGAGGTTTCTTTCTTGTTAAAAATTGGATTCAGGATGAATTGAGGGCTGATATGCGCATCGCGACTTGTATATTTTTCATAGGTGCGTCGCGACGCATCAGTAATGGCGCAGTCTATTCGATTTTTGTTCTTTGAAACCGTCGAGATGCTTGTCCAATGTCAAGGCGCACTGGTGACTCTAAAATTTGCCCAAAATGTGACTCATTTGATAGTCATATAATAACTTTAGATATAACAAATCTCAGTCATAATAAGACTGAGGCATAAGACTAAATTATCAGTCACCCAATTGATATTAACATTGTGATTGTGGATTAAAAAGTGATTGCGACTAGGGATGACAAAAATCTCGTGGAGATTGGGGCCCGCGGTGGTTTGGTATGTTAGGGGTATATATGATGATAATTTTCTGTACCCATTTTTCAGATTGGTCGGACACAAGTATTGACATCATCATTCAAATATAAGTAAATCTCTACGTAAACGAGGCATAACCGAACCGACCGATTAACCGAAATTAAACCATATATATATATATATATATATATATATATATATATATATATATATATATATATATTATATATATATATATTAACTCGTGCGAATTCTTTAATTTTTTAGAGTTAAGATAGTTTGCATATAAACTCTCAATTGGTTGTAATTATATTGATTTGATAATACTACCCGAAAATAAAATTGATAAAATTCAAATGACAAACTGCATTAACAGCTTAGTTTTGACTCTTTTTAATTTCTATCAAGAATTTAAAGGTAAAAATACATAAAATTTCAAATGTGTAGATTTTGCATCGTGGTGGATTCGTGACTCTTAAAATTTCTAACATGGCGGGTTTGGAAGGAAATCTGAGGCCGTGACAATCATCGAGGGTTTAAAAAATATATCTCTCGCATGTAATTAAATTAGATATATTTAATCAAATGTTAGTTAGAATCGGTCTTTTTAGAATCAGATATGTGATCAAATTAGTGATCAAAAAAATTTAATGCGTCAGTGGTTCGACTGGTTGAAACATTTCGAAAAAATCGGTAGAACTGACCTACATCATATATAATTTTACTAATTAAAAATTATAAAAAAATATTAAATTTTAATTTATTGGATTGGTTAATAACCGAATTAACCATGACCGACCAAAATATAATGGTTAATTGGTTAATGGTTATGTGTCATAAATTGGTTAAATCGGTCACACTTTTATTTAACCGAAAATTTCGGTTACGGTTAAAAATTCAAGGATTAACCGACCGAACTGACCGATGCACACCCCTAAGGGATATAACATTGTGACTGAGTTCTTTATGACTTAAGTAAAATGTGATTATGACTATACTCAATATGACTGAGGATCGGCAATGTAGCTGAGAAAATTAATGTAACTGAGACACATATAACACAACTTTAAGTCATCAATGTGATTGATGTAAAAATGTGATTGTGATGGAATTCAATGGAAGTATGTGCGACACAAAAATTTTAGGGCTCATTTCGATATTGTGTAAGTCTGAATTTAAAAGTGGTTTGTTAATCAAAGTTGTAGGCATGTATGTTAAGTGTATGTATATTTTTACATAGTGTAATTTTTAGTCTGGATAAAGGCGATATGATTGTTTGAAAATAACTAATTTGAAATTATTATTCTCTTATAAATATAAGTCATTTATTATTATTTTTTCGTCAAAACATATAAACATTGAATCTTATTTTAATATTAATGATCTGTAGAACGATAATATGTATTTTTTTACGAAACACTTTATATTTTGAGAGATATATATATTTTAAATAAAAGTGGAAAAAAAAAATTAAAACACACACCCCACTAGACGCATGAGGGTGTGTTTGGAAATTATTTTTTCAAAGAAAAATACTTTATTGGTTAATAACTTGTCTCATTTAGTTATTTTATTCTAATATGATTAAATATAAATTAGGAAATTATAAACGAACTACTTCCAGTTAAGTGAAAATACAGACCACCTTTAATGATTTATAACAATGACACTGCAACACATCGAGTTTAGATTTAGTATCACATAACCACTTTGCTATTAACTGTAAGTAGATGAATATTGAATGGGGTCGGTTTAGTTGTTTGTATTTTTTATGATGATGGTTATATGTAATAAAATTAGTTTTTTTTTCAAAACTCGGCCCAAATTTTTAAGATCCTTAGTGCCAGGCCGACTCAAGCATGTTGATGATAATAATGCATAGGGATGACACTAATACTCTTGGGGATGAGACTTTTAGAGTCCTGATACGTTAAGGTCAAATATGATATAATTTTCTATATATATTGGTTGGACGGACCGTGTGAACGGATATTGAACGAGGTCTAGTATAATTTTATGTTTTTTTTTATGACAGTAGTTACATATACTTTCACGTAACTGGAGGTGGTGTATAGATAATTTGTTAAATTAAAGGTGGTGCATCGATAATTTTCTTTCACAATATAACTTAAATAGAACGGTTTGAGATAAATATCATTATGACATCATCATCATCTTAATAACGTTAATGACAAAGTGATTCTATGACACTAAATATAAACTCGAAAGATTGCAGTGTCATTATAAAAAAATCCTTAGAAGTGATTTATATTTTCACATAATTAGAAGTGTTTTGTTGACAATTTCCCATGTAAATTTTTAACTTTTCCTTTGGCTAAATAATTTTTTTCCTAATTGGGTTCTTAAAAATCAAATTTGTTTTTTTTAAAAAAAAAAAATCAAACAACATAAGGCAATATAACATAATATCAAAAATGATAAACCTAGAGACTTTTTTACAGAAATTCAGTGCCTCATTGTAGCTACAGTGAAAGAGTAGGAAAAAAATTCGGTAAAAAATCTGTATGTATATCATTTCCCATATAATATATACTAAATTACCAATTATAGCATGCCAAACAATGACCCGAAAAAAGTCATGGATTCCTACCAATATTGACTAAGACCACATGGTTTTTCTACAACTTGCTCCATATTTTTCGTTGTTTAATATTTATTTAAGAAAAATGATAAAAATATATATATGAATAATGGAAAAAAGATAAAAATTATGTCAAAACGACATAATTTTAATATTATTTCAAAAATAAATAATAAAATAATATCGAAATAATAATATTTTGAGGCGATTTTTATCATCATTCAATCACTCATGATTTATTTATCACTGTTCTACTGCTCTTTATTTAATCATTTGTTACGGCAATTGTAGAATACAAAACGCTGGATTAATTGGAAACCAAGAAGTGAAAGTACAATTAGACTTCTAGAAACCTTGTAATTTAGTCAAATTCATCCAATACATGTTTCACCAGCTCCTACGAATTAGAAGAATCCACAATAAATTTTAATAATGACCCACTAAAGTATATTAATTACAGAATTTTCGGATCAAAATACACCTAGAACCTTCTTACTCAATTTCAATCTAATAATAAAATATTAAAAAAAATATCTAACAATTCAATATATAATCTCAATTTTTCTTCTACTATCATTATGTATTATATTTGTGGGGTTAGGTTTTTATCAAAATGGTCATTTTAATGATTTATTATAATGAAAAATACTTCCTATTAATTAATAAATCGAAAAGATAATTAAAATCCAACGAAAATGATCGGTTCAAGATCTTAAAGATGAAATCGGAAAAAAATCGTCGAAATAATCACCTAAGCGTCTAATGGTCGCTCAAGATCGACTAGGCAATTTTTTTTTTTTCCCGATTTCGTTTTCCAGATAAAAAATCATTAATTTTCTTGGATTTTAAATTTTGTTTTGATCTATTAACTTATTGTAAACATATTATATTGTAATATGTTATCAAAAATATTTTTTTTTTCTATAAATTCACTTAAGGAAAGGATGATTTATAATGGAAGTTGGAAGGTACGACGGTGGCAAAAATCAAAATTGAAATTGAAGCCATCTCACGTGACTCATCACGTGCGTGCATAAATCTATTTAACCAAAAACGACACAACGATTCCCGCGTTTTATGAGGAGGAGGATCGAAGAAGAAGGTGATGATGAAGAACCAAGAAATTAGAAACAGAATAAGAATAAGAATAAGAACAGGAAGAATGCAAAGTCTCGGTACTTGGCAAAGCTTTCGTGTTTGCGAACCAACCGGATGGAAATGGAAATTTTGACATGCAGGTCCAAGCAATTGAAAATGGAGGAGATGATATTCGTCCCAAACCGGTTCATCTTGTTGTTATGGTCAATGGCATTATTGGCAGGTTAGTTAAGTTTGATCATATTGCCAGAATGCTTTCTCTCAAGATTACAGATTTGATTTTGATTCATTATTATTATTATTATTATTATTATTCAAATTGTTTCTCTGTGTATTTTTTAGTGCTCAAAATTGGAGATATGCTGCCAAGCAATTTTGCTTCAAGTATCCTGAGGATGTTATAGTTCACTGTGAGTTTTATAACTTATTATTTCAAATGCATAAGTTTCAGTGCCCTCAGTGAAGTAAAAGACATAGGAATCTTGTATTTGTAAGTACTAAATTGGATTAATGGATTGATTGATTTTGCATTGCAGGCAGTGAGTGTAATTTTTCGTCGCTGACGTTTGATGGAGTTGATGTTATGGGAGATAGGTTAGCAGAAGAGGTGAGTGTTTATGGTCTTGCTTCTTTTTTTTACCTCAAATGCTGTTACTTTGTTTCAGTTTTGGATTAGATTAATTCTGCACATGTTTGAAAGAGTTGAGTTGATGCAATAATGGGTTGGAATTTACAAGGGTGTTTCTTTCTTTCTTTCTTTTAGGTAAGATTAGTCATAAAACGACACCCGGGTGTTCAGAAGATCTCATTTATTGGTCACTCTTTAGGTGGCCTTGTTGCAAGGTATGCTATTGCCAGGCTTTACGGACGAGATGTCACCGAGGAACTTCCCCAAGCAAATGGAGAATGTAGGGATGATGAATCTGAAGATCCATGCCAGAAAGATGAATATAAAGGAAGAATTGCTGGGCTAGAGCCTATGAATTTTATAACATGTGCCACTCCTCACCTTGGCTCAAGGGGTCATAAGCAGGTGATTTCTTTGTACCTTGAATGGACTTAAATCTTTTTGTTTTCTCCTTGGAGTTAGTTATTTGCAAGAGTGTGGATTTACCAATACAACATTACATACTTTCTATTCGCTTCACTTAAATATAGTTTTCGTCTATGTCATGGCTTATCCTTTTCAGGTCCCAGTGTTTTGTGGCTTTTCCACCCTAGAAAAAGTAGCAGAACGTGGTTCATGGTTACTTGGAAGAACTGGAAAACATTTATTTTTGACTGACCGTAATGAAGGCAAACCGCCTCTTCTTCTTCGAATGGTCGGTGATTGTGAAGACCTTAAATTCATGTGAGTATTTATAAACTTCTCAGGTTGATTGCTAATGCGAATCCCCTGATTCCTCAACTTTTAATCATCTCTTTCTTGTGTCTGCAGATCTGCTTTGCAGTCCTTCAGGCGTCGTGTAGCTTATGCAAATGCACGTTTTGATCGTATCCTGTTACTTTTATGTGCACTAATCCTGATATTACAATGGTCAGCAATAGTTGAACTTAAGTGACCAGGTGGATTTTTCTGCTTCTTTGGAACACTCATGCAATCTCTTCTTAACATACCTTTTACTCATAGAAAGAACTTAACTCTCTTCTTAGTCCTTGTGGGATGGAGTACATCATCTCTACGGCATCCAAATGAGCTCCCAAATGTAATTATGATCCTTATATTGGAAACTCCTAATGTTATCATTTGTCATTCTTACAGCGATTTCTTTGTCTTTTGCTTTTTCAGAGACGTCATCTTAAGAGAGTTGAAAAATACAAACATATTGTAAATGTAGAGATGGCAAAAGCTGTGGGTTCTCAAAGAGAAGTCCATTTAGATACCATAGCAAACAGAAGTGAGACTACTCATATGCAAGGTTTGTTAATTATTTGTTTCTTCAAAATTAATTAAAAATATTGCTCTGTCAATAACTCTTTATGGTTTTCTTGATTGTAAACTTTTATATCTCACGTAGCACTAGTAGTAATAAGCTGTTAACAAATCTTTATTGAGTTTAGTCATGCCCTCATAGGATCCTCCGGGGAGTGAAACTTTAAATAACTACATTGAAAGAAATATCATACATAACTATGCAGTTTATTCACTCTCAAATTTGAAATACATGCATAAATTATGAGCAAACTTAATTCTTTGCAATTGGATACGTGTTCACACAAAAAAGTTGTCTGCTTCCTTTTCATATGGCTATGTAGTCATATCCAGAAGTTGCTAACTGGTCATAAATGTGAGGAACAAGCTCAGTTACTAGAATAGTTACAGATGGGTCAATTTTTTAATATATTATCTTATAAGTATTCTTCAAACATTCATGATACTGAAAACGAGATATGTTATTTGCAACAAATCACTCATTCACTTTATTTGGATGAGAATCTTGGGTTAGATTGACCACTAGATCACAGTTTATTTTTTTTCCTTCTATGCTGAGAAGTGAGAAATTGTGAATTTTAGGCTTTAAACAAGGGGGTTAGATCTTATATGGTTATTGATGTGCTAAAGGTGAGTCACGTTAAGGTGAATGATGAAGACTTTAGACGGCCCATTCAAAAATTTCTGAAAAGGATTGGAAGAGTTTGAATGGATTTTGACTCTGAAAAGGTTGAAGAGTGAATCTGATAATGCATCAGCATTAGGAAATAAGGATAAGGGAGTGGAATAAAATGCAGAGAAAATAGGTGTTGGTTTAACTTCTGTTGTTGGAAACCTATAAGCTTCTAATTAGTTTCATCAAGTAAAATCTGCCATCCTTCTCTTAACTTCAGAATACTGGATATTATTAGAAGTCGTGGAATCACTCATTTGCATTTCACACCTGGACCGTATGATTTTATTCCTTTGGCATCTGAGTTATCTCAAGTTCTACTTGAAAATAATGGCTGGTAAAATAATTCTTACCTTGTAGACATAATGCTCCGTCCTCTTTGATAGAGCTTAATACTAAAGGTTTGGACGTTCACCTACGAGCTTAAGCTTTTGTGTCAAATAGCATAGTTTTTGTCCCAAATGGTAACTTAACAAAATATTAAAGCTAGTTTTCATCAAGTGGTCCACCCATGTGATTGCATTTGACGCTGGTTCTATCTTCGATCTCTATTTGGGCTCAGTGTAACCGTTGTCTTTGTTTCATCTTCTATATCTAGTTGCATCTGTTCCATGTGGTTTAATGTTAGCTTAAGCTTTTGGATCAAGCAGTAACTTAACACTTTTAACTCGCAATTGTAGAGGAAATGCTCAGAGGATTAACAACTTTGAGCTGGGAACGGGTTGACGTCAACTTCAGTAGAAGCAGGCAAAGATTTTTAGCGCACAGTACCATTCAGGCAAGTTTTGCAATTCTCTTAGAATTTCATATAGGAATTGTAGTTTTTCTGTGCGCTTTTAGGTGCATGAAGTAAGCATTCAGTAGCCAGACTTGTGTGATTCTGCTTCTGCAATGCAAAAGAATTGCATTTTAGATTATTTTCTCCTTCTTTTGTTCAGGTAAACACCTACTGTATCAATTCAGATGGAGCTGAGGTGATCCAACATATGATTGACAGTTTTCTCCTGTAAATGGTCTCAACTCTAGTTTAATTACACAGATTTTTTTTTTTTTTTTTTAATTTTTAATCCAGAGGTATTGGAACATGTTGGTAAATTACCTGTCTGATAAAAATGTTAGTTCAGGCTAAAGGTCATAACCAATATATAAGCCTTATGGTCCTGTTTAGGGATGGCAATTTTACCCACAAACCCGCAAAAACCCGCCCGTAATGGGTAGGATTTGGTAATATATTAGTGGGTGCGGTGCGGGTTTGGTAATTTAAAGCAGAACCCGCTGCGGGTACAGTGCGGGTTTGGTATTTAAGAAAAAAAATGCGGGTATCCGCATACAAGCAATATTATTTTTTATTAATTAATATTTTTAGGACAATATAAAAAATCTTCATATAAAAACAACTAACAAAACCTAAACCTAAAACCAGTGTTTAAAAAAACGGTTGAGGCGGCCGCCTCGAGGCGCCGCCTCACCGCCTCGCGGCGACGGCGCCTCGAGGCGGCCGCCTTATGCGGTTTTTCTGAGGCGCCCGCCTCTCTGCTGTGAGGCGGCCGCCTCAGGCCGCCCGCCTCTCTGCTGGTGAGGCGGCCGCCTCAGGCCGCCTCACGCAAAATCGGGGTGAGGCGGCCTGAGGCGGCCGCCTCACCAGTAGAGGTTTTTTTTTTTTTTTAAATTTTCTAAAATGAAACGACCAGTTTTGGGCTTCCAAAACGTCGTCGTTCCATTGAACAACTGAGTGGCAGTAGAGCACTTGCACAAAAAATGAGCAGAGACCAAAGTAAGTTAATCTTGTACAAATAATGCAATTTATATAATCAAATTAAAAAATAATACGACTTTATGTTATTCGTAAGGGAAAGGGAAAACTCCACAATTAGTGGATGAAGACAATACAAGTGAAGGAGGTTCTTTGGATGATGACAGATTTTGACCCAAGCTTCATGCCGCTAGACACTAATGATAGCTTATTTAGGGATTAGTTATCAATAATTTTTTGAACATACTATGAATTATGAAGAAAGTAATGTATTTTGGATTACTTATCAATAGTTTTTTGAACATACTATGAATTATGAAGAAATGAATGTATTTTGGATTATTTTTCCGATTTTCGGATCGAGGCGCCCGCCTCACCGCCTCGAGGAGGTCCGCCTCGCGCCTCAATGGCCGGCCGCCTCGAGGCGCCGCCCCGTATTTTTAAACATTGCCTAAAACACTAATCCACAGTTCCACACTCCCACTCAGCCGCAGCCCGCAACCTGCCCAACTGAAGATTTTTTGCATGACTATTATTGTTTTTTTTTAATCACACTTGTTAATAAAATTATAATGCAAACATTTGGATTAAGTTCACATAATCAGAAACGGGAGGGGAGCAAAATAAGCTAGTGTTTGCTGCAACTTTAGTAGCTTTCCTGCTTCTTCATTACACTTACACCACTTGAGCCTTGTAAGCATCACTTTCATTACACTTAGCATAAAAAAATATGACCAAAGGTTGGTGATTACTTTTTAGCTTATTGTCTATTGAGTTGGCTAATTTAGATCATTATAATTATGAAGGGAAGAACTCGTTTTAATTATGTTTATATGAAAAAATAAACATATGGTACTGAGTTTTTCATATATATGTTATCTATGTAATGTATATACATACATTGCATGTTGTATATGTCAAATGAAAAACAAATATGAAAACTACATCTAGTAATTAAAAAAATTATATTATTAAAAACACAAAGTAATTCAATATTTTAAAAACCCGCAAAAAATCCGCTGGGTACCAGTGCGGGTTTGGTAATTTATTTTTATATGCGGTGCGGGTTTGGTAATGAAAATTAAAACCCGCAACGGGTATTAGGGGTGGGCGCGGTTCGGTTTGGTTCGGTTTTTGCTAAAAACCGAACCAAACCATATTTTACGGTCCGATTTTTTTACCTCTCAAACCAAACCATTAAATAACGGTTTGGTTCAGATTGAAATTTTTTTAAACCAGCGGTTTACGGATTGGTTCGGTTCGGTTTACGGATTATTCTACTTAAAAAAAATCATCCACTTAAGTGAAGACAAAAAAAAAAAAAAGTCTAGCGAACAAATAGTATGAAGTGCTATGGTGTAAGAGGTGACTCCAGAGAACACATGCACTCAATCGAGGATTGAAAAATGAGGCACAATTAATTCTTGTATTTTTTAAAAATTACCTCGAATAATGATGTTACAATCATTCTAATTAAGAGACAAATCCAATAGCTTACTTTCAAGAATAAACCATAAAACAAAAAAATTAAGAATAAAATTATTAACAAATAAATTTAAGAATAAAAGTATTAACAAAAAAATTAAGAATAAAAGTATTAACAAAAAAATTAAGAATAAAATTATTAACAAATAAATTTAAGAATAAAAGTATTAACAAAAAAATTAAGAATAAAAGTATTAACAAAAAAATTAAGAATAAAAGTATTAACATACTAATAAAAAGAAAACATAAAGTAAAATTAAAAGAAAAATGCAAATCTTTTTATAAAAATATATAAAATTTTAATTATAACGGTTCGGTTCGGTTTAACAGGTGCGGTTCGATTTAGCATCTGAACCGAACCGTAAACCGTTTGGGGTGGACTAATCCGAACCGCAAACCGAACCGTTAGAAAAAAAACTGTAAATTTGGTCTGGTTTGGTTCGGTTTGCGGTTTGGTTTGGTTCGGTCGGTTTTTTTGCCCACCCCTAACGGGTATGGTGCGGGTTTGGTAATTTATTTACATATGCGGGTGCGGGTTTGGTAATGGAAAACCCGCACCATACCCTACCCACTGCCATCCCTAGTCCTGTTATAGTCCTGTTATAGAGAGACTGTTGACATGAATAGAATGTCCAAACTATATGAAACACTTGTAATTTTGCTTATTGATGATTAATATATACAATGTGATGAATTGTTTTTTTTTTTTCCTTTTATAATAGTTGTGAGGCCATATATAGGAAAAATTCCAAGATGCAACCGTGGTATATGTCACTCATGTAATAACTCAATAATATCTTATCATGTGTATTAAAATATTAAATAAATAATAATTATATTTAATATAATTATACGTGTCATATATTTATTAATTAATAGTATCACGTCATTCGTATTTTCGTTTGCATAAAAAAATTACTCCGAGTTAGAAATCAAAGGATTGGCAGTAATTGATGTCCATTCCAAATCGTGCAGAATTTGGTAGTAAATTTATGTCCACGGTCGTGGGGAGAGTTAACACAGACAGTCAGTTTGGGCTCTCGAATTTGATCCAAAATTAGGAGTCATGAATTCAGATAAATTTCAATTTTACTGTATAATATAACTTACGGGGGCCCCATTTTAAGAACTCGTCTAGGGCCTCAAAAAATTCAATACGACTTAGGACCGCTCCTGGATGTCCATTCCAAAGTGTTATGAATTTGGTGGTAAAATCATAGCCACTATATTAAGATGACGCATTTCATTGGCTCATAAGAATATTTAGAAATCTCGAATTATTAATTTTTTAAATTTTATTATTATTATTATGAAAATATTAAATTATACTGAACCGAATCGATAATTAAAAATAATTATAATTTTTTTTTTAAAAAAATCTAATGGTTAATTTTTTTTTTTTTTTTAAAATGAATAATTATAATTATAAATATTTTTATAATTATATCGAGTTGTGTCCACCGCTAATTCTCATTTCTTAAGCAATTACATTGATACCAACTTTGTTTTAGCATTTTTGGGAAATATATACAACTCTTCCCAAGCCGAAGAGAAAGTGATTGGTCCAACAGAGGTATCACGTCATCCATGCAACAAGCCAATCATCCATTGTCATGCCGCGCATGCTAAAAAATTAAAAAATAGGTATTAAATTAATTTGCTGGTGGTACCACGTCACTCATATCTCCATTGCACTAAATATTTACTCCAATATTAGTTGAGTTTTCGTTGAACACGATATTATTTGCATGAGCCCTACATAAAAGAATATTAAAGGAATTTCATTATTTCAATAATTATAATTAAAAGTACGATCCTAATTAATTTCAATTTTTTTGTGTGTCTATTATATTGATTCCTAATATAATAAGCAACGCATTGGGTAAGTCATCGACTACTTATATAAATACTCAATGCTTGACATATAAGCTCAGTTAAATCATTATTTACGAAATATTTCTGTTATATTATAGATTCTCTCATAAATCTGGATTAATTCTTTGATGTAACGAAAATATAATTGACACAGTATCACTAACAAATTAGTAAATAATATATATGATTTAATATTAATTTTTTAAATTATTATTTAATATATTAACCGATAATTAATTATTAGATTATTATAGGAATGACGTGATGAATCATAATTGAATTTGAACCTCACGTGGAGTGACAAATTGAAAGATAAGATAAGAGAAAAGCCAAAGCCCAACAACCTAATCTCATGCGAATTGGCGAATCCCTATTTTAGAAAACTCTCCATCATTTGATTCTTGTGCTGTGTCTGTGATCTTTTCTCTGTTGCTTTTTTTTGTATTCATTCTTTCACTCCCACTTGAATCTTGCCTCTTATTATATTTGCCGTGCTGTCCCTTTCCTTCTTTTCTCCATCTGCCTTTGCTGCTACACCAGTCCCATCGTATTTTTTTTTTTTTTAATGGTTCATGAAATGAAGTCAATGTCGTTCTCTTTTCTTTTTTTTCCCCTGCAATTATATAGCTCTGAACCTGTGAGACTTTGTAGGAAATCAAATTCTGACCCTCTTTCTATTAACCACCAAGGATTTGTACACACTGACTTCTCAAGAGAGAAAAATGGGCAGCTCTCAAAATTGTGTTTGTTGCCACAGAAAAAGAAACCTCAGTGTTTCCTTGCTCTTCCTCTTGATTTCAAGCTTGAC
>SKCR01026353.1:0-88419 GCA_019454045.1 Zanthoxylum bungeanum
ATATGTGTCACATCCCCAAACTCTTAGATAACTAAGACTAGGATGTTTCCCAGACCATAACTCATATGGTGTTTGACTAACAGTCTTGGAAGGAACTTGGTTTAGTAGTAGTGTTGCAGTTTCTAAAGCAAGACCCCATTATGCTGTGGAGTTCCCGGATGAGTCCACTAGGAAACAATGTCATTTTCTCTCAAGTAATCTTGAAATTCGTTGCTTAAGTATTCACCACCTCGGTCAGACCTTAGTGACTTAATACTTTTATTAAGCTGGTTTTCTACTTCAGCTTTGAAGTCTTTGAATTTCTCAAAGGCTTCAGATTTGTACCGCATAAGGTACATATACCCATATCGCGAGTGATCATCGATGAAGGTAATGAAGTAGGAGAATCCACCTCTAGCGGTGACTGACATTGGTCCGCATACATCAGAATGTATGAGTTCTAATGTCTCTATTGCACGCTGTCATTTACCTTTGAAGGGTAATTTGGTCATTTTACCAAGTAAACAAGACTCACAAGTTCCATAAGGTTCATATTTGAAGGGTCTAAAATACCCATCCTTATGTAGCTTAGTTAATCTTGTTTCATTGATATGACCTAAGCGACTGTGCCATAGAAGTGATTCATTGAGATTATTCGAGTTAACGTTGTATATATTAGAGGTTGAACATTCTTTGTTAGTTTGTAAGACATAGATACCATTATTCAAAATATCATCTCCATAGTTTATTTCATTGAAATAAATAGAACAGTCATTACAACTTATTAGGCATGAAAAACCTTTATTACATAAAGAAGAAATTGAAATGATATTCTTTACTAGAGAAGGTACATAAACACAATCTTCCAAGTCTAAAACTAAATCATTCGGCAAAACTAATGAATAAGTTCCCACGCACAATGCAGCCAGTTTTGCTCCATTACCCATGCGTAAGTCAACCTCCCCATGATGGAGTCTCCTACTGTTTCTCAGGCCCTGCACATTGTTACACAAGTGAGTCCCACAACCGGTGTCAACACCCAAGTATAAGGTTCAGAGTTTTGAGAATATAGTTCAATCATATACAACATACTTGAAGCATTGGGCTTCTTGGCCTCTTGGGCTTCCCTAGCTTCCTTGGCTTTCAAGGATCTGCAGTCTTTCTTCCAATGACCTTCTTTCCACAAAAGAAACATTTCCCATTTCCCTTTTTCTTCTCCACCTTACCATTGGGCTTTAGGTGATCTGGAACATTGGCCTTGCCCATATTTTTCTTTGGGCCTCATGGCTTCAGGTCCGTACCCGTAAGCATGACGGAGGTTTTAAGCTCCGTTTCAAGTCCCTCTCTGCTTGCTTTATCAGATTCTGTAATTCTGCTAAAGTAGCTTCTTTATCAGACAAATGAAACTGCATAATAAAGTTAGAGAATTCTTTTGGTAAGAACTGAAGAATTAGATCCTGATATATCTCATGATCCATGATGAACCCGAGGTTGGCCAATTTTTCAATGTGGCCAATCATCTTAAGCACATATCCACTAACAAATCCTTCCTTATACCTTGTTTGGAATAAGGCACAGGACACTTGGAATCTCACGGTATGAACGGAAGTTGCATACAACTCCTTCAAGTGAAAGATGATGGTTTGAGCATCCATATCTTCGTGAGCTTTCTGAAGTTCGTCCGATATAGAGCCAAACATTATACAAACTGCTTGCTCATCATCATCGACGTGTTTCTTCCAAGCATCGAATGTATTTTGGTCAGCATCTTCTGCGGGTTCAGGGGGAAACGGTCTTTCAAGAACATAGAAAATATTTTCTTGTCGTAAGACAATTTTAAGATTTCTAAACCAGTCATTGTAGTTGTCCCCTTTGAGCTTATGTTCATCAAGGATGGAACGAAGTGATACTCTGTTTGCCATTTGAATGTTTGTGAAATAGTTTAACCCACATGTTAAGAGAGAATGTTAAAATTAGGAATATGTTTTTCATTAATGTTTCATAATAACATGGGCTTTTAATATTATGAATTTGCTCCCACTCAATTGTTTTAAAATTTTAAGCAAATCGCATCAACCCCAATATGATGGATTTCTTGTGGGCAAGGATCCCATTATCATCATTTCATAACTCCGATTAGGGCCGGTCGTTATAAAATACGATAATTAGGTAGGTTCCCAACCAATTTATGATATAAATCACAATTCATTGATCATTGGGTTGGGCAATCAAATATGCCATAGCTTATGCTAGTCCTTGTGGACACTCAATCTTTACCACTAAGTTATAAGACCACGCCTAAGGGTCGCTGCGTCTTATGACTCAGAAAAGTCAAACCATTGTCAATAGTACGATTTAGGGACAAATTGGTATTGGTCAGTCTGGTAAAGCCCAGTCTTGCCAATACGGTTTAAGCCCTTTGGGTCTATACTTTACAATGGGAGGCAAATTTTAGACTTAAATTATTATTGAGGAATTTAGCAAGTTTAAGTGAATAACTGTCAAATGGATTCCTCCATTGAAAATTCCCCAGAGGGAGGGTGGAGCGAACTCTCTTAAATACCCTTACCTCTTAGGCTCTTATCGCCTTGGTGACAAGAATAAACAATAGATCCTCCAAATTAGTCCAACACTTTAAATATGCTTTAAGGTAAGCTTTGAGTAAATGATTATCTAGATGTCTTCACAGCTTTTCCTTTTGGCTATAAAAAAGGTAGTGAGTGAAGGAAGACACCAAATCATTATCTAACTCTAGTAATACCTTTGGTTAAATTAACTTTAGTTTGGAAAGTTTTATTACCGCCTTGTTCCCACCCCACTTGTATCTTTTATAATGTCTTTTATTATAAACAAGTGATTTATATTTATTAGCCTTAAAGGTAATAAATCTCTAAGTTCATCACGGAATAATTACTTAGCAAGAGATAAGCAATACACTCTCTATTTCTTAGAAAGTCTCTAGATGCTTGCACCCTAAAATAATCATGCCAATTCTAATCATACATAGAATTATCAAGAATATGAGTTTTAATATGTTGGAATTATTTTACGCATTAAATAACTTTGATTAATATTTAATTATGATATTGCATTTTATTTTATTCAAATAAATTTACTATTCACATTTTTCTGTAGACGTGTGAACTTTAAATGCAATTTCAAAATTCAAATCTTAACCAAATCAAGCAAGACTTGTGCCTAAAATTAAGTTCAGGGTGTTAGCTTTCCAACGAGCTTTTAAAAACCCAATTTCGAGTTCAAATGAGTGAGAAATAATCAAAATAAAAACAGCGCGCTGATACCACTGTTGGGAAGCGACCGCGAGTGCGCAGCGGAAAAATAAATAATTAAAATTATAATGTCGATTTCCCTTTTCCCAAGACCCATTTGTTTTGATTATTCTACAAGCCTAGGCATGTTACTATATATTCTAAGCATAAAACTCATAAAACATGCAAAGAACATAAACCTAAACATGCTAACTATCATAAGAACTCTAATTAAAATAAAGAAAGAAAAAGACTTACTTGAACCGTAGACTCCTCCAGTCCTCCCTCCAATCTACAAGCTTTTCTCGAACTCATAAAACTCTTCCACGTTCCAAAGAGCCACCCAAGTGTGTGGCCTCCAAAGATGCACACACCAAAGCCAAAACTCAACGGCTAGACTACGCCTTGAGTGCACGTGTATTTTGCCCTTGGTGCTAGCCTAGGCAAATACCTCAAAACTTTTAACTCGAGGTTCCTCTAGTCAATTAGACTTAAGGATCCTCAAAATCAGTGGCTTACTCTTAAAACTTTAGAGTTGCTCACTTATATAAACCCAAGATTTGAAAGGTTTGGTGCAAAAATTTGTGAAGAATTCTTTGGGTTTATATAGTGCTCCAAAGACAACAAAATTAATTAAGAATCCGATGTGGGATAAAAGCCAATTTAATCTTAGCCATTGGATCTTAATTTAATGGTTTAATGAGATTATAAAACCCTAATAAGAGTTTGGGCCGAATTGGAATTCAAAACAAATAACAAAAATAACAGAAATTTTTTTACTATTCACACTGTACTATTCATGTGAATAGTATTTTTTATTCCAATTCCCAAAGTGCCCCTATCGTCATTCACCAATCCCTAAGCCACTATGGAACCTCATAAATGATATGTTCAATAATTAAACATATTGAACCATTTATGAACAATTCCTACAACAATCATATATGTTGTTAAATATGTATTGTGCACTGTTAACCATTGATTTCGACTTTGTTGTGTGTGACCTTTTGGGTTCCCCTAAAGTTGGACATGAAATGAATCGTGATAATTTAATCGAACATAAATTATCCTCCGATCAGATGGTCGTTCGATTTCAATGACCAAGGTTGACATCTAGCAACATGCCAAGGCCCCCAAATGAGAAGGAAAGATATATATACCCATTATGTATGCGATTTACATATGATACGGTCCATCGCCTCACTGTATCCCCACTATTGACCTAGGGTACGGAAAATATCTACCCATATGGTCAAAGGTATGATGCTGAAAGTGTCATGAATCGTGCTAACCCAAGAATCTCACATGATTCTTCCGCTGTGGCCACAGTCTCAAGCACTGATCACACATATCAACCCGCGAACTGGAATACTACTCTTATAAGAAAATATTATCCGAGAGAGTGGCGATTCTCTGTTGTATCTTTACAAACTTCATATGTTTCAACAAATGACCCAATCATACCCTTATGACCAGATCTTTTGAACCGGGGAAGGAGAATGTCAAAGTTATTTGATCCATACATAAGATTGTAAAGACTTCAAGTCCAAGGACTAGTCATATAATCGATACATGAAAGTTCTCACAAACACATGGGATAAACACTCTATATGAAAACTTTCGGCGGTCAGTTCGATGGACACGAGCAACTTATGCATCCATGTGATACACCAAGCGGACGGATCTTCGCTAGTAGCCTATGAGATCGACTACCCCACTTAAGGGCGGATCATATCATCATGCTAGTCTCTCCGCTTTGTGAACGCCCAGATTATTCACAAAACTATGACTAGGAACATTTAAGAGTAATGATTCTTATAAGGCGTGGAAGCCATCGTCTTATTACTCCAAGGACTTTATTACAGTGTTGATGATTCATATAAGTTATGTAAGACACGTATAATAAAGATTTCCATTTTATTAATTAATGAAAATATTACAAATACAGTACATATAGCCCATCCACAAGTTGGGTATAGGGCATATCCATAAAAAAAATCCTCATTTTTTTACCAGTTTGTGGGATTGGTCTATCGCCAAGTGATGGCTGATGATCACGGGGTCAATTTTGGGCATGTCCTTGCGATCCCACGCAAAGACATCCGCTTACTCCTTCAAGAAATCCAGCAACTATCTTATCAAATTTGGTTCCAGTTCAACCCCTATCTTATTATCTTCCACGACTAAAAATTCCACTGGTTCCAATTCTTCTCTTGCCCCCAACTGAGCTAGTTTGTCGGGTTGGGGATTAGACAACTCTGTTTCTGCTGCATCATTCTCTGAAATGACACAGACTTTCTCGTCTGGGAGAGCTAGTGAACTGCACGTAACCCGAGCTCTCTCACCAGAATCATTTTCTCTTTATTTCCTCTTGGCTTTTACTTCTTCAATGCATAAGGCTTCATTTGAAGCGGCTGCAAAACAACTCCTAGCCACCTTCTGACTTCCACACACGACCCCAATCCCATGTCGGGTTGGAAACTTCAACTTCAGGTAA
The DNA here is from genome assembly GCA_019454045.1 of Zanthoxylum bungeanum. Classification (NCBI taxonomy): domain Eukaryota; kingdom Viridiplantae; phylum Streptophyta; class Magnoliopsida; order Sapindales; family Rutaceae; genus Zanthoxylum; species Zanthoxylum bungeanum. The sequence goes on from SKCR01026353.1 coordinate 5,746, forward strand.
TAATTTGACATCGTAGCTCTTGACTTCATCATAAAGGGTATTCCTAAGATTACCTGGTAGCTGCTCATGCAATCCACTACCGTGAAATCCATCATGATGATCCGAGTACGGGGGGCTGCTTATATTGTCATTGTCAACTGTACCCAGCTTAATAGGACAACCATTGCTCCTCTAAATCCATACAATGATGTTGAATCTTGGATCAAGATGGTGAACTCGACGCCCAATCCATTCAAAGCATCATTGGAGATGATGTTCACCTCACTCCCCGGGTCATCAATATCACGTCTGTTGGTTTCTTTAGGTAACCAAGATCAATAAAAAGCATGAATCAAGTGCGAATACAAATCGAGGAAGTTGCAGAATACTCACATCGATCGGTTGAGCGATGCGGCAAGCAACGAAAATTAATTTTCTGCCTCTTGAACTGGTCACGGCAGTGAGCAGATCACCTCACTATTTTTGGCTCGGTTTTGGTCCTTCGTCAAGCTCCAAGCTTCGTCGAACGATTCATGGCTCATGGGTGGACTTCCCTATCACCTTCGCATGTCTCGTAAGTGTGCTAGCACTTGAGATTTTGCCACAAAATCCCACTCTTGGCTTCCCACTGCTCACGGTTTTAGACACAAACCAGTAAGCTTTTTGCCACTTGGGCGTGAAGAGTAGAGAGAAAGAGAGAAGAGAAAGTTAGTTGGTTTGATTCCAAATTTGTATATCTTATACACACATTTGAATTTCACATTCATTTCATGTGCATTTGCCTTTCAAAAAGTCAAATAAAAATGGCACCAACCACTTCCATCACTCAATCCATCAAGTTGTCAAGTCACATCACTCAAAGTGACTAATGATTTGACGCTTGATGCGACTAGCGATTTGATGCTTGATTTGACTTGCGTGCCGCACTCGAATTCAAAATACGAATTCGTTCGCAAATAATCCCGGGCTCGGGTTCGCTAATTCCAAATTAACGAATTTTCCGTTGCGTCGTAATTAAATGATTATGCCTAGCGAAATCACTATTCACGTCGCTAACGAATTAATTCTAAATTAATTCGTTCGCCCGAATTAAAATCTAATTTTAATTCCGCATCGAAATCCAATTTTGTTTAATATATCAAATATATTAATTTCTCGATTAATTCCAAATTAATCGTTATCTCTCTTTAATTGATATTTTATCCCAGATAAAATATCTCTGTAATTAATCCCAGAATAATTTTCTCTCTCTTCTAATTAATCCCAGATTAATTTAGAGTGTGAGTCATACGTCATCGGTGAATCTTTGGGAAGCGACCCATGAGATCCCCGGATATGTTGGCAGTAAATTCGGTCGTCGGACTATCCGAACACGTAAGTACCTCGTACTACGTTTATACCGATTTACAAGACAAGGTTGGCCTCTAGCAAAGCGCCATGCCTCCCCAATTCTTCGGAAATATCCTTACAGGAATAAAGATCTATATCAGGCGTAGTATACGTAGTATTGCGTATTTCTGTCCAGTATTGGATGATCACGTGCTAGGCCTGGGGCTGGAATTGTGTCTGCCCCGTACGAAGCACATGTCGGATGTCTGGTGACTAGTCTCTATAATCGGATAAACATGACCTTGTCATTTTATCCCGATAGCTGCATCATTTAAGAGAACCAGTCCCATATCCTACGTGACCATCATCTCCATATGACTGGAGTGACACTTCCATCTTGACATCACACCCAACACACTACGATTCTCAATATACCCAGTATTGGCATACACAGAACCTGTTAAAGCCCTGGACGACCGCAACCAAAGTATATTGATTGTCACAAGTATTAGCGGTGCAAGTCTCAGGTTAAGACCAAATACACCTACCCTGATTTCGGACTTCCATAGACACATAGTCATACTACCAATGGAATTCCGAGAGGGTCTATCCAGAGCGAAGCTGTTTCCCGTACCATCGGTAAAACACAACCTCCTATTACACTTGCATGAGTATCTTATACCCAAATATATGAGAACTATGTCGTTGTGCCATCACAACGCAACAAGTGTAATACTAGTCTTTTACGTATTTATCGATGTCCAATCTCGATAATACTCTGACTAGGGATATTTAATGATTTATCCTTCGTGGACTGATACTGTCTCATATCATTCTCCGTCCAGGAACAAATCATAGGGACCTCCTATCATTTATACATCTAGGTGATCTAATCAAAATGATAAGAGTGCAATCTCCTTTGTTACATAGTTAATTTATGCAACAACACCATGATATGTACAAATAGTGACGCTATGGGTCATAATTGTCCAACAATCTCCCACTTGGCTTATAGCCAGTCACTTAAGTGTCTGACACCCGAACTATGTACGGTTGGCTCAAACTGTTGAGAAAAGCTTTCGTCAGCGGATTTGCATGATTATTATCTGACGCGATTTATTCGATCATCACATCGCCACGATGTATGATCCGAACGAATCAGATGAATATCGAAGTATGTATCTGGATCTTGATGAGACCATTAATTCTTTAGCCTGTGCTCAAGCCTAGCTCAGCTGCTAACAGAATTATATCTAATCTAATTAGATTTGTTATCGACCCAAATAGCTTCCATTGCCGCCTCAGCTGCAGCAATAACCTGCATTTGTTGTTATTCGGTAACAGTATCTTGCTTGGAAGATTTCCAGCTCACTGTACCGTTATTCAAACTGTATAGTACCGTTTGTGACTTTTAGTCGTCTTATCGGTTAGGAAACTTGCTACAGTGATCCCAGTCACTTCAAGTTCTCCTTCTCCACAGATTAAGACAACATCTTTAGATCTCTAAGATACTAACGGATGTTCTTAACATCATCTAGTGACTATCACTCGGATTGGCCTGTTTGTGAATCCATATGCTCAAAGCGTATGAGACACCAGGTTACGTACATTTTTCAATGTACGATTTCTCGGAGAGTTTTCGAAAGCCAAGCCTTCACCGAGAGTTATTTTATGGGAATATCATTTCCAAGAAATGACGTATTATCATTATTTATAGGACAATCACTGTCAGTGCGCTCCCACTAACCTCTTATATACACAAGAATCATTTGTTTTGAATTAAATCATAAACCATTATGATCACATCAAAACGACAATTCCAAGAACCTAATGCTTGCTTCAATCCAAACATGGATCGAATAACCCGCAAACCTTGTTTGCTAGTCTTGTACGACAAAATCGACAGGATGTTGTAAACATCCTCCCAAAGGTTTCCTTTTCAGGAAAGCGATTTTCCCGTAAAGCTGCCACATTTCATAAATGAAATATGCAGCGTTAGCAAGCATTATCCAAATGGATTTACCGTGGCAACAGTTAAAAGGTTGAATCGTAATCAACACAATGTTGATAACGATACATTTCCGCTAAAAGCCTAGCTTTATACGTTGGTATGTTGCCTCCATGTATGTCTTCCTTGAAGACTTATATAGTACCAATAGGCACAATGTCTTGCGGTACATCAACTAGTGTCCAAACATAGTTGATATACATGGATCCATTTCGGATTTATGGCACTTTGCCATAATAGGGAGTCGATACCTTGTCTCACTTCCTCATACGTAGTCAGTTGGTATTCCTCAATAAGATAGACATCTTTATGAGGTGAGATCAGAAACCCATACCCCAGGTTGTTTTCTAACTCTCTCCGACTTACGCGGTTCTTGTGTATTCGAAGATTAGTGGTATAGTTTCATCCTTGATGAACTATTTGTGTTCCATTAGGAATCGGTGCCTTGAATAGTATTACTCTGATTTTCATCGAGTTTTACTATCCTTTCACTTACCACTGCATATCGGTATTCCTCTTAGGAAAACCGCATGGCGAGCAACAATCTTCTGTTCTCTTGTGATATGTATAAGTACAATACTTATGTATCCCTAGGATAACCTATCATTTGGCACTTATCCAATTTGGGTTTTAGTTTGGCATCATCCAAACGTATGCCTAGCATACCCAAATATTCAGAATGAGAAACCCGGTTTCTTTCCTATTCATATCTAATATGGAATCTGTTAAACAGATTTTAATGGAACCTTATTCTAAATAAGTTCTTGCACTATTAATGCTTATCCATGAAGGAAATGGTAGCTCAGAGCGACTCATGATTAACCTTTATCATGTCCAACAAAATTCGGTTACTCGTTCGGACACACCGTCAAAATGACGTGTTCCGGGAGGAGTCCTCTTTGAAAGAATACATACTCTTTCAAGTATACTAAAAACTTATTGCTTAAGTGTTTTCGATTACGGTCTTACCGTGACAGTTTAATACTATAGCCGATCTGTTTTTCTATTTCGTGTCGAAACTATTAAGTTTTTCGATTTGTTTCCTAAAGAAACACATAACCATAATGCGATGCCACATCTGTAAAGGTCACGAAATATTCATTTCCACCTCTAGCCTAGCTAGACATGGGCCCACTTGGTTCACTATGAACTAGGGCTAACAAATCAGTGGCATTTACACTTTTACCAAGTAAATGTGTTTTAGGCACATTGCCCAATAAACTAGATTCTAGACTTTATTTGATTGGAATCAAAACAGTCCGAGTACCCACTCTTCAAAAGTGTGGATATACGAGTCTTGTTAATTGTGTCCCAGACAACAATGCCACAATATGTTTCTTCTGATCAAATCAGTTCGAGCTGTTGTTTGTCATGTTATATATTTGAGATTTATTTATATTCATAATATAAATTCTGTTATTCACATCTAATGTGTTTATCTCAATATCATCTTTATAAAATAAAACACTTTAGTGTTCTAGAATATAAAGGTTCACCCGCAGCGGGTTAAACACTGATACAGAGATAATGTTTCTAGTCAAACTAGTTACATTATAACAGTTTCCTAATTTAAGTACACACCCGAGGGTAGTTCCTAAATTAGATATCTACGGTTAAAACAGCGACTTTCGTCCCGTTTCCAATCCGCAGATTAAATCTCAATTGAAGTCAGTATCCTGTTCAAAACAGATTCTGAACATCAATATATTTATGTACCACACTAAGTATTTAAAATCCAAATTTAATACTAGTAATGAACATAATGTTGACAAACATATTTGAAGTCAGAGCCTTGCCCGTCTTCAATTCCTTCATGTCTGCTTTGTCGCAGTCACGCTTCCGCGATCCCGTTTGCCACAATTTAGGCAGACATTTTGGGATATGTCCTTTATCATCCCAGAAGATTATAATGATTTTTCCTTTGCCCTTTTCAACACTCCAAAAGCCTTTGGCCAAGCCTTGGCCTTCTAAAATATCGAAGTAAGGTGCGCCTTGCGCTACTTGCCTTATTGCAAATTTTGACTTTGTCTCCTTGAGAATAGTCATTAACTCTCCAAGAGTTTACTATTGCAATATTAGTACTTCTAAGATCTAAAATAGATCTATGAAGATCCTTCAATTTCTTTATCCTACTTTAAGGATCTAATCCTTAGTTCTGATTCAGAAATTAAGGAGTCTACTATGACAATCTTAATGGATTAAGCACTTAAGTTATCATTACATAAATCTTCCAAAGATTATGCTCGACTGTTTGCTTAACTCCGGGCTTAGGCCTAATATGTTATTTTATCAAATAAAGTAATTATTAGTTTCCAGGACCATCCTGAAATATTATTCCCAATTTGAAAATTAAACCATTTAAATACATTTTCCCTAGGATTGTGTATTAAACGTCAATCTTTCAATTTAATCCTGATTCTAATAGTCGAGCTATTTAATCAACGATTTAGGTACTATTTATTATAATGATTACAATAGTCCAATTATTTAATCAACTATAATTTAATAGATTAAAATCAATTATATTGATTACTATAATCCAATTATAAAATCAACTATAAATGAATAGTTTGAATATAGTCCAACTATTTAATAAAAACAACATTTAAATATTAGTCCAACTAACATTTAATTTATAACGACGAATGATGTTTGTTTGAGCGCGTATGGCAAGTAATTAAACGAATATTGTAAATTCAATTCTTGCCTCCCACTATTTTTCGGCGAGCCTCTAACCCTCTGTCGAGTACTCGGGAAACCGTGTTTCCTAGTGGGCTAGGATCCCGTTAAATATCACACAGTCTTGACTTTGGCCAACAAATTGTATGATAATTAACTAGGTAGATCTCTAAGATCGATTGGATCCAATCCAATTCCTAGATCCGATTTAAGAGAATTAGTACCGTATCCTACGTGACCATCATCTCAATATGACTGGAGTGACACTTCCATCTTGACATCACACCCAACACACTACGATTCTCAATATACGCAGTATTAACGTACACAGAACTTGTTAAAGCCCTGGACGACCGCAACCAAAGTATATTGATTGTCGCAAGTATTAGCGGTGCAAGTCTCAGGTTAAGACCAATACACCTACCCTGATTTCGGACTTCCATAGACACATAGTCATACTACCAATGGAATTCCGAGGGGGTCTATCCAGAGCGAAGCTGTTTCCGTACCATCGGTAAAACAAAATCTCCTATTACACTTGCATGAGTATCCTATACCCAAATATATGAGAATTGTGCCATTGTGCCCTCACAACGCGCACAAGTGTAATACTAGTCTTTTGAGTATTTATCGATGTCCAATCTCGATAATACTCTAACTAGGGATATTTAATGATTTATCCTTCATGGACTGATACTGTCTCATATCATTCTTCGTCCAGGAACAAATCATAGGGACCTCCTATCATTTATACATCTAGGTGATCTAATCACAAATGATAAGAGTGCAATCTCCTTTGTCACATAGTTAATTTGTACAACAACACCATAATCTGTACAAATAGTGACGTTATGGGTCATAATTGTCCAACAACGTCCACCTCGACCCTACCAATATTGGCCTTGATTATCAGCGCATCATCATTAGGATAACTTATCCCTTGGACATCTTCTTCGGTAAACATTATTGGCACTGCCCTCTCTTCCTGAATCTTTGGGTTCCTTCCCGTTGTCAGTACTTGTGGGCCCTTGGTCCTATGGTAGTTCTTTCTTGCTCTGTTTGAATCTCCGGTCAATGTCCTTCCCCCTACTATTGTGAGCATCGGCCTATACTCTCTTCGTTGTCTGACCGTCATAGCCTCGTGGTCTATACATTCTTGTAGGTAACCATTCCTGACCAGGTCATCCACATGTTCCTTCAGGTCCTCACATCTTTATGTGGCATGCCCCCATGTTGTGGTGTGTGCAATAAGCCATTTGATCTTTCGTCTCAATTGGGAATCTCCTCGGGTCGGGCTCAGTCAGCAAACTTTTATCTTGAATTTCTCAGGCAGTCTGGGCCAATGGTCTATTCAGGGCTGTGTATGTTGCTCATCTGTTGATTTGAGCGACCCTGATTGGGGACCTCCCTTCTTGCACTGGATTAAGCCGAGCTATCGGCTTGAACTCCCTCTGCCTCAGAGTTAGTCCTCTCTTATTCCTAGCCATTTCACTGACCTTCTTGCCTTAGCACTTTCGATTTCTGAGGGAATCCTCCCCGAGCTATCTTCTCATCTTCTTCTAATAATACAAAATTCCTTGTATGTTCCAAAGCTGCAGCGTAATCCGATATCTCCTGGATTCTCAGGAGGGACTATAGCTTCCTGATCCTCAAGGCTCATTTAAAACTCTCCAATGCTTCCCGGGATTCATATGGCCCGACCTCGAGCACTAAATTATGGTACCTATCAACGAATATCTTTAGTGGCTCATCATCTCTCTGTTTTATCATCCTCAAATTTCCCACGATCTTCTTTGGTACGCAAGCTCTTTTAAAGTGACGTACAAATGATTTCCTTAGTTGCGTGAATTTACTGATACTTTCCGGGGTCAAATTTTTGAACCATAGACCGGCTAGTCCTTCTAAAGTTAAAAGGAACACTTTGCATATCACCTCTCATACCACCCATTGGATCTTCATTAATAAGACGAACCTATCAACGTGGGACTTGGGGTTCATGTTGCCCTTGTAGACGTCTATCGTGGGCATGGTGAACTTCCTCGGGAACTCCATCGCCAATATATCCTTCGAGAACGAGGGCACTGTCTCCGCATCTTTATCGTCCCGAGCTATTCTTTTCATTCTATCCTCTCATTTTCTTATCTCTCTCTGGTTCATATGGCTTTTGGAGCTGTCGTTCTGTTACCTACGGCCTTCTCAACGTCTTCCACTTCAGGCATGATATTCTTTGTAACCGGGAACCTCACGTCCCCCATAGAAATCATTCTAGGTCACCTCCCCCAAAACGTGAACTGCCACTGGATGATTCCGGGGTTCACTTTCTTCCCCTACAGGTTTGCTTATTTGGGTGGTTCTCTTTCTTTTTCTGCGGTCTTCGTCTGCCCTGAAAATCCTCTTTCCTCTTGCTATTTCATCTTTCTTTCTATTAGGTCTTATTCCGCCAGGTTCCTCGGTCATATCCTTTAGTTTTTCAATCTTTTCTATCATAGTCTTTATAAGGGCTTGAGTTGTTTCCCTCTCATTTCACGTGTCCTCCCTTTCATTTCGTAGGGTTTCCTCCACCTTCTCCATCAATTCCATCGTCGGAGCCTCTGTAGTTCTCTGGTTTCTGTCTATTGCCATCGTCTTAACGTGCTTGTTGTTTTTCGTAGTTCATCCCCACAAACGACGCCAATTATTAACGACTGATTTTCGTTCCAGGGGTAACTCGAGAAAACCCACTCATCTAACAAATCTCACTCAACTGTTATTTTTTTTGGTAGCAAAAGATGGAAAACACATAGATAAAACAGATGGTTTAACGTGATTCGGCATAATGGATTCGACCTACGTCCACAGACACAAGGGAAAATGGTATTTTTTATTACTACCCCGGGTCGGACCGACCTACTTTTAACTCTAGCTCGGCTGACCGACCTCTTACTAGCTCTTACTTACAATAAGCTTTTTCCTCTATTTTACAAGTGAAGAAACAAATTGGCCAACCCCCTACAATGAGTTCTCAATTCCTTTATATACTAGGAAAAATTCTACTGTTACAACTGAACTGCCCATTACTCGCACGTTACGACCATTCATGACGTTGGCCACGTTTCCTTACCATTATTGTCAATTACTCGGACCTTACTGCTCATTACTCGCATGTTATTGCTCATTACTCGTACGTTACCCCCATCCAACTGTCTGGTGGCTCTAAGTTTCATGTAGGGCTTACGTCATCCATACATGTGCATAAGGTTCAGCGTCCCCGACTTAGGTAACCGGGTCGGTGTGCCAAGACATGTAACATCTTTCATTGTGTCTACTAACAGATTAGGTCGGTGTGCCGAGACTCTAGGTGCTTGGTCTGATTTTCCTCGACCGGATCTGATCTGCTGAGTTGATCCTGACTTCAGAGGCTGACACGAGGATCTGAATGCCGAGGTTGCCCTGAGAGTCTGATGCCGAGGCTGTCCCGAGAGTCTGATACCGAGGCTGTCCCGAAAGTCTGATGCCGAGGCTATCCCGAGAGTCTGATGCCGAGGCTATCCCGAGAGTTTGATGCCGAGGCTGATCCGAACACATCAGATACATCTTCACCAACGTTCTAGTGCTGTCAAACCTGACCACCTCTAACATGGCCACCTCAGTGTCCCAACATGTACCACGGGCTCGGGCCTCTCTGCCGACCTCTTTTCTTCACAATGTCCTTCGCCTTTATTTGTTAACTGCAATCTCCATTCTACCCTTCCTAAGGATTCTGACATTTTGGGAGATGAAAACTACCATCAACATGTGCCTATCCCAATTAGTGCGGGGTTGATTTTGTTTTAAGGACAATAAATCAAATTTATGCCTTGATCCCCATGATACCAAATTTCAAGTTATATAATATTTCTTTGTTATTAATTTCTAGTTTTGTTTATGTATTTTCTTTTGTGTAACCCTTGTATTACTTTGTAGTTTGAGTATGAATGCATTAAGAGTCCTATTTTCCGAACAGTTTTTTTACATTATCCCTCGAGTGATTTTGAAAATATAATAGGATTAAATATTTTTATATTTTTCTTGTGCCGCCTCATATTGGGCCATGCCGTATTGTTTTAGTATATGGGCCTTGGGAGGCAGAAGCGAGGGCCGAGAAAACCTACTAAGAAAGAAAGTCCCGAAACAGCAACTGTCTGAACTAATGTCACCTTTAGGCTTTCTGAATAACCGTAGGGGACATTTGACCACATCCAAGGTCGCTGCATGCATGATGCCATGCACGTCTCAAAACAGAAAATGAACGCAAACACATTCTTCAAAGTTCGAACCAAACCAAAACCAAAATAACAACTTTAATCATTATTTCTTCATTCTTTTCCTCTTCGTGCGTGCCACCTCATACCCTTCATTCCCGCGAAAACCTCACACACACATTCTCTCTCTCGAAACTTCCATTTTCAATTTCATCTGTTAAAACATAAAAAAGAAAAAAAAGCATTAAAGCAAATTTCGCATTGCACCGGAATTGATGATCAATGTCGAGCTCTGCGGAAAACCAAGATCCGTTGTCATCGACGCCGGTGTCTACGCCGTCGTCGACACGTTCAAAGCTAAGAAAGATTCCGCCGATACCGGTTCGGCGCGGGAAGATTGATCATTCCGAAGATGATGAACATCAAAATCATCATCATGATGACAGCAATGTTGAAGAACCGAAAGAAGCCGACGACGACAACGAAGAAGAAAACGAAAACGACGAGTCGTCCATACTCTTAGCTTCTTCTCTCGGTTTGAACCACATTCGAACGAAATCCATTTTGTCTGCTCCGCCTCTCAGCTGCTCTTCCGCTTCTGGCGCTTGGTCGAATTTCACGAATGAGGCTAAAAAGGATAAAACTGAGCATGCGCCTGATCTGAAGCCTAAATTCGTGGTTCCTCCAAGCAACAAAACGTCGACGTTTGAATCAGGTTTTTTTTTTCCCTTTTTCTGAAAAAATTCTAAATGAATGTTGATTAATGTTTTTTTTTTGGCTGATAATACGTGAAATTAATTTAATTATGACGTACTTACCCATAATAATAATAATAATAATAATAATAATAATAATAATAATATAATAATAATAATAATAATAATATATAATAATAATAATAATTTTGGTTGAGTAATTTGAGACTGTTTGATTGTGTATAGGCAAAAAGATTCAATGGACTCAATCAAAATCGTTAAATTTCCATCACCTTTGAATCGTGAGATGGAGGTAATAAAAAGAGATTTTTATTGATTAATTAATTGTAATTAGTTGAAGAAATGTAGGTAATTCTGGTTACTAATTTTATGGTGATTTTTATAGGTTAATCATGCAGCATTTGCCAAAGAGATGCAGTCGCCGCGTTTCCAGGCTATACTGCGTGTAACAAGTGGGCGAAAGAAGAAAGCTCCGGAGATTAAGAGCTTCTCGCATGAGCTCAATTCCAAAGGAGTGAGGCCTTTTCCTGTTTGGAAGTCTCGTGCAGTTGGTCACATGGAGGTATGTCTTGTTTCTTTGAGCTTTTTAGTGCATTAGAAATCAAACGGGTAAATTAGAATACATGTTACGAAAAGTCCTCACTGGCAAATAATTAGATTATAAGTTTTGACAAGTTTTTAAAAAATTTTAAAATTATATAATTATGCTGCAGGAGATTATGGTGGCAATCAGGGCAAAGTTTGATAAGTTGAAGGAGGAAGTTAATTGTGATTTAGGAGTGCTAGCAGGAGATTTGGTGGGCATACTTGAAAAGAGTTCGGATTCTAATCCTGAATGGCAGGAGGGTTTGGAGGATCTGCTGGTGATTGCGCGAAAGTGTGCCACGATGTCACCTAGTGAATTTTGGGTGAAATGCGAAGCTATTGTTTTGAATCTAGATGATAGACGTCAAGAGCTACCAATGGGAATACTCAAACAAGCTCATACCCGCCTTCTTTTTATTCTAACACGATGCACTAGGCTTGTTCAGTTCCAGAAAGAGACTGGTTATGAAGAAGAACACATTCTTGGTCTTCACCAACTTAGTGATCTTGGAGTTTATCCGGAACAAATTTTGGAAATTACACAGCAAGACTTTAGTGGTCCCTTGAAGGTAGTGAATGAGAAGCAGAGGAAGAAGTCACATGGACAGGAACTGGGAAGTCTTAATTTGAAAGAAGATCAAGTTGATCGACATGAAACTGATAATGTGGATGTTGGCACCGCCAAAAGTGGTGATTCAACAACAAGCAGCTATAGGATGTCTTCTTGGAAGAGACTTCCATCTGGGACTAGGAGGAAAAAAGGTTCTGACGCTGCTGTTGATACACCCCCCAAGGATAGAATAGAGCCAAATAAAGATGAAATCAAAATTGATAGCGATGATGGTAATGACAATCTGGATGGTTTGTACCATCATCCGTCCTCGAGAACAACGAAATCTTGGGGATTTTGGGGAGAAAATTCAATGATCTGTCGTATTTGTGAGGTTGAAATACCAGTTGTGCATGTTGAAGAGCACTCTCAAATATGTACAATTGCTGATAGATGTGACTTGAAAGGTCTAACTGTAAATGAACGTCTTCAAAGAATAGCTGAAACACTTGAAAAAATACTGGATTCATGGACACCGAAAAGCACACCAAGAAGCATTGAATCCCCAAGAGCAAGTGTTGAAGTTGCAAGAACGTCTACGTCTAGTATACATGACGATCTAAACCTGATGTCACCAAAGCAAAATAGCTTGTCTCATCAAGGCTCTGAAGAATTGCTTGATCGTGTTCCCGATGATGAAAATGCTTTTGTCATTGAAGATCTGAATGTTTTGCCTGAAATTTCCTGTGAAAAAAATTCTACACTGACTGCTGCTGATGGTGTAAAATCCTCATCAGCAGGAAGCTTGACACCAAGATCGCCGTTATTAACACCACGTACAAGCCAAATTGAATTGCTGGTGAATGGACACAGAACAATAACAGAGCTTCAAAACCCTCAGCAGGTATGCTATTGCATTAACTTGTAGCTATGTATGTTTTATGATCATGTTGAATTAACTCTTCAGGAGAATCTAAACTGGATATCCTGATAATGCCAATGTTGAAACTAGGTAGCTCATTTGGTTGGTTTTGTTGCAAATTCAACGGATTGCTTTGCTGTAATTTTGATTTTCTACTGTTTCCATGGAATGACAGATACACAAGTTACTGGATATAAGTCGATCCATAGCAAGTGTAAATGATTATGACTACAGTACATTGGAGCATATGCTTGGTCGTCTAGAAGAACTCAAATACGTCATCCAGGATAGGAAGGTGGATGCTCTTGTTGTGGAAACATTTGGAAGGCGTATAGAGAAACTACTTCAGTAAGTCAAATTTTTTCCAAACTTTACATTTGAAATGTTTCTTGCTGTTATACGAAATGTGATGTTCACTAGTCTCTTCGTATTTATCCAAAAAAAAAAGTGTTTTACTTGGTTTCTGTTGTCAGTTTTCATTCTCTCATCGGTTGGGTTTACATTAGGTAGTAATATCTCTGACTCCATCTATATAATATTCTGAAATTACAGGGAGAAATATGTAAATCTTTGTGGTCAGATAGAAGATGAAAAGTTAGACTCATTAAATGCCATGACGGAAGAAGAGAGTTCAATGGATGAAGATACAGTTCGTAGTCTGCGTACAAGCCCTATCAACCCATGCTCTAAAGACCGGACATCTATAGAAGACTTTGAAATAATAAAACCAATCAGCCAAGGGGCATTTGGGCGAGTTTTCCTTTCCAGAAAAAGAGCAACCGGTGACTTGTTCGCTATAAAGGTCAGTGTCTATACTTCCAGGAATTGGATTGACTCATAAAACAAAAGCTGATATGTGATGCTTTAACGAATTCTGTGATTGAACTTATGTGTATAGCTTTCTTATAGTAGGTATGATCTAAGACGCACCCTGCACCACAAACAATCATGAAATGTTTTTAATCAATAACAGATGTTAGTTATAATTTCAATTTGGACTTCTTTATAATTAACTACTTAATAAAGATTAAAGCCATTATTTCTTAAACTGCCAAGGAGAATCGACATAGGTTGCCAACATCCTTCCTTTGAGAAGAGACGTGTGTTTATTCAATGGTGAGGCAAGTCTAATGAGTATTATCTTGGAAACCAGAAAGAGATGTTACCCTCAGAGAAAGAGATGGTGGTGCTGTTTAAACAGAAATGGAAAATGTAATGTACATTAATATCTCTTTCACCCTGTTGTTTTATAAGGAAGCTTATGTCTGATCAATTGAAATTGTTGATTCATCTGCTGTCCCATAGTCTTAACAATGATGTAATAAGTTAATAACTGGTTGTAGGTGCCCATGTAACTGGTTACATCTGAATGCTTGTCTAACCAATGATCTTCATCTTGAAGTAACTAACTTGTTAAAAATATATCCACAGGTTTTAAAGAAGGCTGATATGATTCGTAAAAATGCAGTTGAAAGTATTTTGGCTGAGCGTAATATCCTTATATCAGTTCGTAATCCTTTTGTGGTAAGCAGACCTCAGAATGTACAATCATATTATAGATGCAGATCTCACCTTTCTAATGTCTTCATGACCTGATGATGAACAGGTCCGATTTTTCTACTCATTCACATGCAGAGAAAATCTTTATCTGGTGATGGAATATTTAAATGGTGGAGACCTCTATTCTCTATTAAAAAACCTAGGTTGCTTAGATGAAGATATGGTCCGTGTCTATATTGCAGAAGTTGTAAGGACACATTCACATTTCTGATTCTTTGAGGATTTACCTGTTTCCACTAACTTCGTAAAAATTTCTCACAATGGAACAAATAGTTTGTTTATTATTTCTCAGGTTCTTGCTTTGGAGTATTTGCACTCATTGAATGTCATTCATAGAGATCTGAAACCAGACAACTTGTTGATTGGTCAAGATGGTCACATCAAGGTCAATATTTTGTAATTTTAACTCATTATTTAATTTATTCAAGCTTGATAACGGAAGATAGTTTTAGATATATCAAATTAAAATAATGGCTTTTATAAGCACTTTCTGTTTTCATGTCTTGTTTGCTGAGTTAATGCTAAGAGTAAGCCAAATAAGAATCTGTTTCTCAATTTCAAATACCAGTCTAGGGCGATTAATCTCTCACATTTGCAGGGGAAATTTCTCATTTCATATTTTATTTACTGGTTAATTTCATCATTGACTATATTTTGAACCGAAGAATTTGTTGACTAATTAGGGAGTATGTCAAATCTCTGTAGGGTATGGCATCAATATGTTTCTTGGATTAGGCATTTTAATATTCTTGCTACAACGCATCCAAAAATTATATCTATGTTCCGTGTCAGAGAACAATCAATTAAACTTTCTGGTAATTGGAAAGGGTCAGCACTCAAACTATACATCCTTAATATAACACATTTTAACTGTTTGTGTTACTGACCTGAGTCGATACTGTCTAATTAGTAGAAACATTCTGTGACATCTGTAATTGCTACATTTTGTGTCTTCACTATTTGCTATCTCGTTGAACTTTTTTATTTTTTCATGTTCTGACGTGATGATGTTACTGTCAGTTCTCACTTCCTTCTATTACAGTTGACAGATTTTGGGCTCTCTAAGGTTGGTCTTATACACAGCACAGATGACTTATCAGCTCCCTCGCTTGGCAGTGGTGGATTTCTTGGAAATGATGAACCAAAAAATCAACCACCATTGACTAGAGAACAGCGACAAAAGCATTCAGTTATTGGCACTCCGGATTATCTGGCACCTGAAATACTTCTCGGAATGGGACATGGTTAGCAAATTATTTGCTAATATGAAAGTCTCTGTGAATTAGAAAGTAGAATATTCATTTTTAATAGACTGTTCTCCTTGCAGGAGCAACTGCTGATTGGTGGTCTGTGGGCATTATTCTTTTTGAGCTGCTCGTAGGTATTCCACCATTCAATGCAAAAACTCCTCAGGTAGGCCATCAAAATATGACTTTCCCTATGCTAAATGATTTCAAATGGAAATTCCTTTTTCTTTTGGTTGAATTGTCATTAACATATTCTATGTAATATTCTAGCAACCCTTTTAACTGATAATGTTGAATTTTGTAGTTTTATACTACTTGATGTTTATTGGGTAACATCATGCCATCATTGACCAATGGTCCTGTGTCTTGTTTTCTGCAGCAAATTTTCGACAATATTATGAATAGAGATATACCCTGGCCGGACATACCAGAGGAAATGAGCATTGAGGCTTGTGATTTAATTGACAAGTAAGAGTTACAAAAAAGATATGTGCAATTTCTGTCTGTTGAAATTGCAGAGGAATTTTAGTCATGTCATTCCATGCAAATTCTTATGTGTCTGTATTTAAAGAGAAGCCTTTTCTATTTGGTGGCAACAGATGATGTCCTCCTATCAATAAACAACTGAATGTTGGGTCACTTCATATTCACTGAACAATCATTTTTTCATTTTCTTTCAGATTATTAACTGAAAATCCAGTTCAAAGACTGGGAGCCACTGGAGCCAGAGAGGTAAACTGTTAACAGTTAGTTTCAAAGCCTTATTTATTTACTATTTTACTATTGACTTTAGGAAACTTATCAGAATTTTCTGGCAGGTGAAGCAACATCCTTTTTTTAAAAATATCAACTGGGACACACTTGCAAGACAAAAGGTCCTCTGATTTTGAGCTTATTAACTTTTTGGATGTTGTAATTGATCTAATTGTAATACCTGAGTAGCTTCTCTTATTGGCTGCAGGCTACATTTATACCAGCAGCAGAATCATTGGACACAAGTTACTTTGTGAGCCGTTACATATGGAATCCAGAAGATGATAACGTTCAGGGAGGTAGTGACTTTGACGACTTGACTGACACATGCAGCAGTGGTTCATTAAGTAACACACAGGACGAAGAGGTGCGGACATCTTTTTATTTGTTTATCTATCTACCTCTATGAACATAAGCCTCTAAGTGGATCAAATTATGACGGGAATATCTACGTGAAGGCTTTAATCTGATCATTCTAAAATGCCAATAAATACACGAGGAAGCATGTGTGAACGAACTTAAAAGCATGAATTGTCGAGGCTTACTGCTATGGTATCAATATTTCATTTTTCTGACCCTTTTTTATTTTTTCCATGAAGCAGGGGGATGAGTGTGGTAGCTTGGCAGACTTTAGTGCGCCTGCTCTTGCTGTGCAGTACTCATTTAGTAATTTCTCATTTAAGGTAAAACCAACCACTCCTAGATATTTTTTTCTGTTGCCGTCAGAAAACTCTTGAATATTGCTTGGAAATGAATTAATTACTTGCAGTTTACATTGCTCATAAAAACTAGCTTAATAAAATGAAAGGATTTGGAAATTGTTTCTCAAGTACCTAAAATCTCTTTTAGAGCCGCCGTAATTCAATTCCATCCTCACTCTTGAAAAGTAAGCTTGGAAATTGTTTCTAGTCTAAATTAAATTCTTCAAGTTTGAATTGAATCAATTTGTTTTTGGTTCAATCTCTGAACCAATTGAACCAATTTCACCATTTTAATGACCAAATTAAGTCTATTAAGATTTGAGAGATTATTAAAACTAAAAGCAATCTTTGAGGACCAAAATTGTGTCCTAACCAAATGTTTTTATAGTCAATACTCAATATGTTCTTGAGCTTCAAATATTTGCTTATCAGTTTGTGAACTGCACTTTCTTCTTGTTTTCACAGAACCTGTCTCAGCTGGCTTCTATCAATTTTGATATGGTGGTGAAGAGTGCCCAGGAATCGGCAGAAGCCTCCAAATCATCTGTTCCGTGACAAATTTACATGGTTATTTTAACAATAGATTTATTTCCACTTATGGCACATCTATTCGTATGGCTCCCTGCTTAATTATACCTGCATCACAATCAGATTCATATGTAGTTTGATGAAAATCTTCAACCTGCTTTGATATGGTTTTATTTGGCAAATATAGGTTGAAACCTGGTGCAAAGACTCATCTTCCATGTTGACCAGGTTATGATGAAATTGGACCCGAAGCTAGTTAACCATTGTAGTAGCCTCATCTGCATTATTTGATCATCCATACAAATATGGCAGTCGATTGCACCAGGTCATTAAGTTTTTCCCCCCTCTTT
This sequence comes from Zanthoxylum bungeanum, assembly GCA_019454045.1. NCBI lineage: Eukaryota > Viridiplantae > Streptophyta > Magnoliopsida > Sapindales > Rutaceae > Zanthoxylum > Zanthoxylum bungeanum. The sequence continues at coordinate 23,873 of SKCR01026353.1, forward strand.
ATTCCTTACATCTTTTGAGCACTTTTATTATGTGTGTATATGAATATTCTTTCTAATAGATGAAATTTGAATCTATATCATTTTAGGCTATGTTGATTTTTGTTGTTTCACCTGAGAATCGTCCAACTAATAGTGTATTGACACATCAGTTTGTATATAAAAATCTGGGTCTCGATCATTACTGGTGTTTGAAATAGACTTTAGCCAGATTTGTAATTGGAGGGTCGTGCAGTGGATGTAGTTTTTAAAAGCTCTCTTTTGTTCTCTTAATAAAAAAATATGAGTGATTTCAAAAGGTTCTGTTGGTTGGGGGTGGCAAAACGAATCAACGAATCGAATTTGTATCGAATCATAAACTAATCGAATCAAAATATGATGGATTCGTATTCGATTCGTTTATTAAACGAATCTTAATATCATGATTCGTATTCGATTCGTTTATTAAATGAATAGAATACGAATATTCGTTTAGTCATAATATTATTTAATATCATAATTTACCATAATTGATTCACATTAATTCTTTATAAATATATACATATAAAATATGTAATTAATATATTTATTAAAAATACCTCACAAAATATCGAAAATATTATTTTTTTCTATGGTAATTAGCCATAATTTCTTAAATCTTAATTAAAAAATAATAATAACTATTAAAAGAAAATAATAAAACGAATCAATGAGCTTAAATTCGTATTCGATTCGTTTAATAAAACGAATCGAATCAAATTGACCCATTTATTAAACGAATCAATTTTTTCAAACTCGTATTCGCTTTAAAGCGGATCAAATAGAACGAATAAACGAATCATGACCCAAATTGTCACATCTACTGTTGGTAGGTGTCATTGGCTCATCACACATGGTTTTTATTTATTTCCAATGAGATTGACACAAATTGTACCAATTTCTATGATTCTTCTTCTGATTCCAATTTTCAGAAAAATATATAGTTTAATTTCTAGATCATTTCCAAAGTTAAATTTATTAACATGTGTAGATGCTGATTTACACCCGACGTCTACAATCGAGATTTCGTAGAAGGGGCACTGGCGATCCTGCAAAACAAAGAGAGTAAGATGAGCGAGGAAGGTCTACCCACCGGTGTGGTGGATGCCGTAGGCACTCCGACGTCCAAGTCAATGATGGATGTATAAGGAATTGTAGAGGGAGGGACAAGTCCAGATGTTACCTTGATCCCCGTAGGCTGCCGTGAGGGCGGTAGGTAGGAGAATTGTGAGCCTGAGTGAGAGTGTTCTAAAGTTGTGAGTATGAGAGATAGAAGTTGAATACCCCCCTTTCTACACGGAGCCTCCTCACTTATATACCCACCTGGGGGTATGCCCTTAATCACACTTGATCATTCCTCCGTAACGGTCGACTTCATGAGAGGTATTTATTGCTTTTACCCGTTGTAGGCTGGAACGACTGGTTTGTGTTTATGAGCCTGGGCGTTACTTGGACTGGCCTTTGAATGATCCTTCGGTTACAGACGTTTGATGTTCATTGGGCCTGGGCCTGTATCTGTGTCTTTGGGGTTTGGTTAGGGAGTTTAGGGGGTGCGTTTGGCGGTGGTCCATGAGCAAAATGTCAAAATTGCCCTTAGACCAAATTTGGCCCGTACAGTTTGTCTCATACTCTCTAAGCCAATGGGTCATTGGCTTGGAGAGTACTTGACGCGTGTGTCGCATGAGGCGAGATCACAGGGTGTTGTTGTACTCGAATATTGACGCTACATATTGATTGATCCTAACGAGTGTCAAGTAATGAATTTGACTCTACATGGTTCGTCGTGGATGTGTTCAGTCAGTTGAACCAAATCAGGTCCGGATTGCGAGCCTGAATTTTATGAGAACCATGGAGATGTATCCAGTCGATTGGACCAGATGAAGGTCAGGATAAAAGACATTCGATAGGTGTGGTCCGTGTCTACCATTTGACTCGTTGTGAGTCTATGGGGGATGTCCCCGGTCGGCTGAACCTGATGAGGCCAAGAGGGGACAGACCGAGGCTGTATGTCATTTGGACCAAATGAAATTCCTGGTTTTGAACTTGATCTTTTTATGAGTCAATTGGGGGAGTTTTTTCCCGTCGACTGGACCTGATGAAGGTCAGGAAGTCTTTCATTCGTTTGGTGTTACCAAGCTGAGCCTGTATGTCGGCTGGACCAGAGGAAGGTCAAAGAATAAATGCTTGACTCTTTTATGAGTCTCTTGGGAGATGATCCCGTTGACTGGGCTTGATGAAGGCCAGAAGGATACAAGTCATACGACATGTGTAATCCATGTCTACTACTTGACTCGTCACGAGTTCATGGGGAATGTCCCCGGTCGACTGGACTTAATGAGGCCAGGAAAATACTCGCTCGGTTGGTTTCGAAGAGGGACCAAACCGAGCCTACAAGTCGTGTGGACCAGAAGAAGGTAAATGAACCGAACTTGACTCCATCACGGACCAATTGGGGAATGTTCCCGTCGACTGGACTTGATGAGGCCAGGAAGACACTCGCTCGGTTGGTTTCGAAGAGGGACCAAACCGAGCCTACAAGTCGTGTGGACCAGAAGAAGGTAAATGAACCGAACTTGAAGACACTCGCTCGATTGGTTTCGAAGAGGGACCAAACCGAGCCTACAAGTCGTGTGGACCAGAAGAAGGTAAATGAACCGAACTTGACTCCATCACGGACCAATTGGGGAATGTTCCCGTCGACTGGACTTGATGAGGCCAAGAAGACACTCACTCGGTTGGTTTCGAATAGGGACCAAACCGAGCCTACAAGTCGTGTAGACCAGAAGAAGGTAAATGAACCGAACTTGACTCCACCACGGACCAATTGGGGAATGTTCCCGTCGACTGGACTTGATGAGGCCAGGAAGACATTTGCTCGTTAGGTTTCGCAGAGGGAGCAAATCGAGCCCACATGTCGTCTGGACCAGGAGAAGGTCCATTAACTTTATTTGTGCCAGCGTTGCTTGGATATCCAATCGACGACGCTTTATTTGATGTTGAATGTCCAATTTCCCTCGATTTCTTCACTTGTAATAAATACAGCGCTGTTTTCGAGGCCCATTTTTGGCGGGAAAATGAGGAGTTACTGTGAGGGATGGTATAAGAGGCCTTAAGGGGTCTCATTCACTTCATTCGCGATATCTTCTCTCGAGTCGCAAGTTTGGAGGGCTCCTCTCGAGTTTAAGGTATTCTTCTCTCCTTTCTTTATGTTCTTCAAATCTTCAAGTTGTTTATAGATATATTCAAGTCGTTCTTGGTTGGAATTTGGGCTTTGATCTTTAATTTTCTCGAGGAAATTTAAGATTGTGTTTGTGTGTAGCCTAGGTTTGATCTTCCGTCATGCTGGTTTTAAGTTGATTCGTTGTTTGTAAAGTGAACTGAAATGTCATCTAAAGGTTGCTCAAGCTCAGATGATTCGTTGATGGAAATGTATGTAGGCTCGCCCTTGCAAGTCGTCTCCCCTTTTGGTAGATTTGATAAAGGAATGCCGAGCGGAGGGGGTGATGATGTGCTGACTGTCGCGTCGATAGGGGCTCGTCTTGGTATACCCAAAGATGTGCCGCCTCTCCATATTATCCCTTCCGAGTCGGGCAAACCTAACACGAGTGAACCAACCAATCTTCTGACTAAAAACCCTCAGAGTAGTGTAACTGAGAGAACCATGAGGGAAATCAAGATAAAATACAGGTTTCCTGAGTCGGTTCGAGTTAGGTTGCCTTCTTCGAAAGAACGAATCGACTACAGGATCCCTGGGTGGACTGGGTTCTACGAGCGTCCCTTTACAGATAGGTTTAGGTTTCCAGTTCCAAAGCTAGTGTCGGAAGTTTTAGATCATTACGAAATACCCATTCTCAACTTATGCCAAACACGTGGAAAGTCTTGATGTCGGTTGAAGTTTTAGCATATGAGTTGGGAATTAGATTCGGGGTGAAGGATTTACTCTACACGTATTATATGAAGGAACACGTAGTGGAGAAAGGAAGATACCACTTATTCCTTCGACAAAAGAGAGAACACTTGATTTCTGGGTTGACTTCAAACGATAAAGGGGGCTGGCAAAAGACTTACTTTTTTGTAAACGGGGAGGGAGTGTTCGGGTCGAATGGGTCTGGTAGAATTCCTGAGTGTTGGGAAATTACTAGTGAGTGTTGGCTACGTTCTTTTCTTGTTTGTGAACTCAATGTGCTCATGACGTTCTTTTGTCGTTTCTTTTGCAGGTTCCAATCGCAATCGTAGCTTCGACGTGACACCTGAGGTCGTAGCAAATACGAACTATATTCTGAGCCTTCCTCCACCTGATAGGAATTGAAGGGTGGTGTTGGCGAAAAAGAGGTTAAGGCTGACACCGCTGTGGAGAGAAGTTTTCTACCCCGAAGGTATCTCTTTGCCTCTGACCAAACATATACTGACAGTCATACTCATAACCTGGGCGTGTCGGGTTGTACACGGAAGGAGTTTCTTTTCGCGGATTCTAACCCGGAGGAAAATTTATGCGCAGTTGAATTCCATCGGTGGAAGAGATGCTGGAACGGAGGAAAAAGAAGAAATCCAGAGGAAAGGAAATTGAAGCCGTCCCTGAATCCCAACCTTCAAGGAAAGATACTCTGACCATACTTCCTTCTGAAACAGTTCATAGAACGTCGACTGGGCCTGGACATTCTTCGAGGAAGAGGAAACAATTGCCTGATATCGAAGAGGACCCAGAGAACGTAATAATCAAGATCCCAAGGAGCACGACGGTCATGTCGGATCCCTCTAGTTTGTCTAGCTTCGCCGATGGACTGCTCTTAGAAGAAGATGAATGTCGGATGCTGACATTGGGGCCGTTGGAGGCCGCGAAGAGAGCAGTAGCTCGAAATTATGAGGTAAGAACTTCGTATTCTCAAACCTTCATTAGAAATTTTTGCTTATTTCTCATTTTCTTTTGTCGTGTCAGACTCTGGAGTACGCCATTTTCCAGCAGAGATATGTGGAAGTCAGCCTGAGAAAGGCGAGGGAAATGGAGAAGTCTAATGCAGCTCTACGAAAGGAATTGGCTGAGGTCAAAGCTTCTTCTGAAGAGTCGAACAAGAGAATGAAGGAAGTTGAAAATGAATTTAAGGCCACGAAAGCTAAATTGGAAACGATGACTTCCGAGTTGGATGCGGCGAAGGAAAATATTGAGGAGCTGGAATGGCAAAAAACCGAGCTGCTGGATAGATTGGAGGGAGTGGCTGTAGAAACCGTTATAAAGAATAGAAGCCAGCTCATGAAGGAATATTTGGCAGGGCAACACAACTCATGGAATCCCAGGAAGTGGATAATGTTGGGAGAAAGGTTGGAAGCAGGTCTCTCCTTGTCGGTTGAAGAAACTGAAGTAGAAGGAGGACATTAGGTTAGTTCCAAGGAGGCGGCCGTAGAGATGATTGGGGGGTCTGTTGCTGAGGGAACCGAAGAGGCCCCGACCGATGATATTGTTGAGAAGGCGGTTGAAGCCGCAATGGAAGGGTCAGGATCTCCTGGCCCTCTTTCAGGTCCGGTCTACTCAGTTGAGCCTGTTGAAAGGCAAGAGGATTGAAATGATGTAAATTCTTTTTTGTTTGAAATGTCGACTCCGGCCGTTTTGTAAAGACAATATTTTGATTTGTAAATATAAACTTCGATTGTCGTTTGGATATTTGTCATTCACTTCCCTGTCGTCTAAAACGAAGTCACATTTGTTAATAGCTCTCCGAACAGACTTAAGTAAAATTGCACATATGATAAAGAAATTACATAAATAAAGATCAGGACTAAAACCAAACAAACAGCAAGATAAAAACATAAATCAAACAAACAGCAAGCAGGTCGCCTTATTGCAGTGGAATGTCTTGTCTGACAAGTGACGACAGGTCGCCTTATTGTAGGAGAATGGCGGTCTGATAAGTGATGAGGTCAACGGTAGAACTTCTTGAGGTGAATGGAATTCCAGCTGTTATAGACTCGTCCCCCATCTTCTTTTTCCAATTTGTAGGCTCCATGGCCTATAATTTTCTTGACAATGTACGGGCTTTCCCAGATGGGTCCGAGCTTCCCCTCGTTAGCTTCCTTGGTATTCTGGAAGACTCGAAGGAGGACCCAGTCGCCTTCTTTGAAGGTTATACTCCTCACATTTTTATCGAAGTATTTGCATATCTTCTGTCGGTAGGCTGCGAGTCGTATGGTCACGTTGTCCCTCAATTCTTCAATAGTGTCAAGTGCATCGGCCATGAGTCTGTTGTTTGTATCCTCATCAATCCATTGGTATCGAGGTGACGGCACACCAACGTCGGTTGGAATGACTGCTTGGGTTCCAAATGTCAAGGAGAATGGTGTTTCGCCTGTTGATGATCTGACTGTTGTTCGATACGACCACAAAACTCCTGGGAGTTCATCTGCCCAAGCTCCTTTCGCTTTCTCCAACCTTTTTTTCAGAGTGTTTATTATCACCTTATTGGAAGACTCCGCTTGTCCGTTAGCTTGTGGGTAGCGTGGGGGTGGAAAAGCTAAGCTTGATTCCCCAATTTTTGCAAAAATTTTGGAATCGGTGACTGATGAATTGGGAACCATTATCAGAGACGATCTCTCTGGGTAGGCCGAAACAACAAATAATGTTCTTCCAGATGAACCCTTGCACTTCCTAATCCCTTATCCTTGCGAATCCTCCTCTGCCTCGATCCACTTTGAATAATAATCTGTTAATATGAGTATGTAGACTCGTTGCCGGGGGCGATTGGAAGCTTCCCGACGATATCCATTCCCCACTTCATGAACGGCCAATGAGCTAGGGAAGGGCTGAGTTTTTCGGGTGGAAGATGGGAGACTGGTGCAAACCTCTGACACTTCTCACATTTTCGAACATATGCAGCTGCGTCGGCTCGCATAGTGGGCCAATAATATCCAGCTGTGTGGGCTCAGCATGCAAGACTCCTACCGCCGGAATGATTCCCATATTGTCCATCGTGCAATTCGGCTAGAACGTATTGCGCCTCTTCTGGGGAGATGCATTTAAGGTATGGTCCAACAATTGACCTCCTTAACAACTGGTTATCGTGTAGAACGAAACGCGCAGCCTGATGTTTTATCTTACGGGCGATCGCTTTGTCTGCTGGCAAAGATCCTGTATCCAAGTGTTTGATTAAAGGTGTCATCCACGAGTCGTTTTCTGTGATATGGGAGATGGTGCCTTCTTCCATTTTAGTTATGGCTGGCCATTGCAAATATGCTACGGGAATGGCTTGGATATTCCCTTCTTGTAGTGTGGATCCAAAGGTAGCCAGGGCATCTGCGTGAGTATTCTCGGCTCTGGGGATCTGCGAAATTACAAAGGATTCAAAAGTCGACTGAACCTCTTTTACCTTAGACAAGTTTGCCGCCATCTAAGCTCCTCTAGCCTGGTAGGTTCCCTGAAGTTGATTGACGATAAGTTGAGAATCGGATGTCGCCTCCACCCTCTTTGCCCCAAATTCTTTAAGTAGCGCAAGTCCAGCTATCAGTGCTTCATACTCGGCTTCATTGTTGGTAGTATGGAAACCACATTTGAACGCTTGTTGAATTATGTCGCCTGTAGGAGTAGTGATCACAACCCCTAAGCCAGAACCATGTCTGCTGGATGATCCATCTACCGATAGTTTCCATACTTCTGAAGATTGGACACTGGGCACATCATCTTTCATACCCTCTTGAAGATTGGGACTGAAGTCTGCCACAAAATCCGCGAGGGCTTGGGACTTGATAGCAGTCCGCGGTTGATTAGTGATGTCATACTCCCCAAGTTCTACAGCCCACCTGGTCAATCTCTCTGAAAGCTCGGGTTTATGAGGAATGCTTCATAACGGGTAAGTGGAATATACGGTGATTGGATGGCCCTGAAAGTATGGGCGGAGCTTTCGTGCCGCCATCACCAAAACAAGGACCAACCTCTCCATTTGAGTATACCGAGTCTCAGGATCCAATAGGGTTTTACTTACATAATATACTGGATGCTGTTGTCCTCCATCTTCCCTTATCAGGACTGCGCTAACTGCTTGAGGCGAAACTCCAAGATACAGATATAATCTCTCTCCGTCGATTGGCTTGGACAAGAGCGGAGGTGTGGTCAAGTACTCTTTCAGTCTGGTCAAGGCTTCTTCGCAGGCTGGGGTCCACTCAAATTTCTTCGACTTTCCGAGAATGGAGAAGAATATGAAGCTCTTGTCGGTAGATTTGGATATAAACCTATTGAGAGCTGCGATCCTTCCTGCAAGTCACATGACCTCTTTTGGATTCGTTGGAGATGGAATGTTGAGAATGGGCTTTATCTGTTCCGTATTGGCTTCTATTCCTCGTCGTGTGACCAGGTACCCAAGGAATTTTCCCGAAGCTACTCCGAAGGCATATTTTGTTGGGTTTAGTTTCATCCCATACTTCTTCATTACGTCGAATGCCTCCCCAAGATGTTCTTGGTGCTGCTTAGCTCGTAGTGACTTCACCAACATATCATCAATATAGACCTCCATTGTCTTCCCAATTTGATGGGAAAACATCTTGTTTACAAGTCGTTGGTAGGTGGCACCCACGTTATTCAACCCGAACAGCATCACTTTATAGCAGTAGATCCCCCGATTGGTGACGGAGGCTGTTTTCTCCTGATCACTTGGATGCATGAGGATCTGGTTGTAGCCTGAGTAGGCATCTATGAAGCTTAACAGTTCATGCCCCGCTGTCGCATCGACCAGCGAGTCAATATGTGGGAGAGGAAAAGAATCATTTGGACATGCCCTATTCAAGTCTGTGAAGTCAATGCAGACTCGCCATTTCCCATTCTTCTTTTGCACGACCACGACATTAGCTAGCCAGTCCGGGTATTGTACTTCTTTGACCGCTCCATTCTCCAACAACTTCTGAACTTCTTCATCGATGACCCGATTCTTTTCTGGGGCGAACATCCTCCTCTTTTGTTTGACAGGTGGGAATGAAGGATCAACGTGTAGCTCGTGAGTCATCAATTCCGGGTCTATCCCTGTCATATCCCCATGCGACCAAGAAAAACAATCATGGTGTTTCTGGAGGAATTCCACCAGTTCTGCCTGCAGTATGGGATCAAGGTCGGCTCCAACTTGGGTTTTTTGGTCTGGGTAGCTCGGGTGAATCTGGATTTCGTCAAGATCCTCCACTTTTGGCTTATCAACGCGTTCTCGACCAGACCCACCCTGTAATTGCTATGTCGAATGGGTTTTAGGCTTGAGGGTGGTTTGATAACAAGCCCTGTAAGCAAGTTGATCCCCTCTAATCTCCTGGACCCCCCATTTTGTTGGCAATTTCAGTACTTAGTGGAACGTAGATGAAATAGCTCGCATCTCGTGGATCCATGGTCGCCCCATTATCAGATTGTAGGCTGAAGGGCTATCAAGGACCAAGAATGTGATCATTTTATTGATCCCACCTGCGTATAGTGGGAGACAGATTTTGCCCATAGTGAATTTCTGCTTTCCACTAAAGCCTATCAAGGATGTAGACCGACGATTCATTTTCTCCAAGCCTCCACCCATATCATTGAGAGCCGCCAAAAAGATTATATTAGTTGATGATCCAGTGTCGACCAATACTCTATTGACCATGAAGTTGGCCACTTGTAGAGATATCACCAAGTCGTCATGGTGTGGATTCACATGATTGGACACTAGGTCGTCTGAGAACTCAATTACTAACCCCGTATGGTCTCCTGCAACAGTTCATTCATGATCTGAGACGATTGACGAAACCAACCTGGTATGTCGCTTCGCTGCTGAATAGGAAACTCCACTCACTTCTGAACCACCTGAGATAAAATTGACGGTGTTGTTGATTGGATGTGGAATTGGGGCCCCTCCATGGTCTTCCCTTTCTTCCCTCCGGGCCAAAGTAGCTTTTCCTTTCTCCGTTAGTAGGTCTTTCAAATGACCTTTGTTTAGAAGTTCCAGGACCTCCAACCTTAGGGCTATGCAGTCCGCTGTCGTGTGCCCGTAGTCTCGGTGGAATTCACACCATTTACTGGTGTCTTTCTTTCTGGAGCCTTCCTTGGAGCGTGGTGGCCACTTCACTTCACTCCACATCTTCCTGATGACTAAAACAAGTTCCCCTGGTGAAATAGTGAAGTTGTAGTCTGGGAGTCTTGGCGCAACATTGGGGGTTCTTTCTCTTCTGTCATAAGGGACTGGCCCACGATTGGATGCCCTGTCGTAGGGACGGGAATCCCTCGAACGGTATGCACTTCGGTCGGTTGTATGCTGGGACCTCTTATAAAATTCTTTTGATCGTCTAGATGGACCCACTCTCCTCTCCCGTAGACTGGAAGTACTTTCCTTGCTTGTATTCCTCCTATCCTCTTCCCATCTGATCTCCGTTCGGGCTCTGGCCAATGTCTGATCCATGGAGTAGCATCAGTTTTTTGTTAGCTTCTTATAGAGGCTGCTACCTGCCAACAACCCATTTCGGAATGCTTCTACCGCTGTCGGCTGGTGGAAGTATGGGATAATTATTCTCTCTTTGTTTAAACGTGAGACGTAGCTTCGAAGTGACTCTCCCTTACGCTGTTGAATAAAATTGAGGTTGTTTGTAGTCTTTTCAAACTTGCACGAACTAGCGAAGTGTCCTACGAACTTGTCTGCCAATTCTTTGTAGGACCCGATCGACCGATATGGAAAATTTATGAACCACGTGAGGGCTGGACCGGCCAGTGTTTCTCCGAACCCTCTACACATGCCTGCCTCTCTTTGGTGTGGAGAAAGGCCTGTGGACATCATTTTGTACTTGTAGTGGATTATGTGGTCATCAGGGTCGGTTGATCCGTCGTATAATTTCATTTCTGGAGGGCTAAACTTCCGTGGGAGTTCGACCGAGTTGATCCCTTCGTCGAATGGTGTATCTGTCAAGGTTCCTGCCCTACTCTTCTGTTGGTCTCTAAGACATACCCAAGATCATACAAGCAATGAAATAAAGTGAATACATAAAGAAGTATGGCGGAATCATACTTACAATGAACGAATTATGGAAGTGTTGATAACAAAAATCTTGTCCTTGTAGAAGTCCTCCAAGATTTCGGCCAAGGTGTCATTTGAATGTAATCTCCAAGCTCCAAGCTTTGATGGTGATTCCAAGCTCAAAGGTTGGTTTCCCTATCACCTAAGTATGATTCTTCAAGTGCTAGCTTTGGAAAAAATTGCAACAAAATTTTCCCTAAAATGCTTGTGTGGTTCGGCCAAGAGAGGGAGGAGAGGAAGAGAGAGCTTTTTCTATTTTTGTGTTTATTTTTTCCAAAAAAACTTAATACAAAAGTCTCACCAAAAATTGGTATATGCTTTTCCAAAAAGCATAAAGAAATTTGGAGGGAAAATGGCATTCAATGCCTCCATCTACCACCATCATAAATAGTGACTGGTTGTCAATCACAAAAAAAGTGACATGACTTCCATCACTAAAGTGACAAGCGATGTGACGTGCGATAAGACTTGTGGGCCGCACTTTAATTCAAAATGCGAGTGGGCCCGCAAACACTCCCGGGCTCGGGTTCGCTAATTTCGAATTAACGAACTTTCCGTTGCAACGTAATTAAATCAAATTTAATTAAATAATTATGCCTAGCAAAATTACTATTCACGTCGCTCGTGAATTAATTCTAAATTAATTCGTTTGCCCGATTTAAAATCCAATTTTATTTCCGCGTCGAAATCTAATTTCGTTTAATATATCGAATATATTATTTCATCGATTAATTCCAAATTAATCGTTCTCTCTCTTCAAATAGTATTTTATCCTAGATAAAATCTCTCCATAATTAATCCCAGATTAATTATGTTAGAATCATACATCATCGGTGAATCTTCGGGAAACGACCCATGAGATCCCTGGATATGTTGGCAGTAAATCTGGTCGTCGGACTATCCGAACATGTACGTACCCCGTACTACATTTTACCGATTTACGAGACATGGTTGGCTTCTAGCAAAACACCGTGCCTACCCAATTCTCCAGAAATATTCTTAATGGAATATATAATCTATATCAGGCGTAGTATACGTAGTATTGCGTATTGCGATCCAGTATCGGATGTCACATGCAAGGCCTGGGGCTGGAATAGTGTCTGCCCCATACGAAGCATATATCGGATTACAAGCAACAAGTCTCTTTAATCGGATAATCATGACCTTGTCATATTATCCCGATGGTTGCAACCATTTAGAGTACCAGTTTGTATCCATGCGTGATCATCATCTCCATATGACTGAAGTGATACTTCATTCTTGACATCACACTCAATACACTACGATTCTCAATAAACCCAGAAGAGGCGTACATAACCTGTTAAAGTCCTGGACGACCAAAACCAAAGCGTATTGATTGTCGCAAGTACTAGCGATGCAAGTCTCAGGTTAAGACCAAATACACCTACCCTTATGCGGATTCCCATAGACACATAGTCATACTACCAATGGGATTCCGCGGGGTCTATCCAGAGCGAAGCTGTTTCCGTACCATCGGTAAACACAACCTCCTATCACACTTGCATAAGTATCCAATACTTAAATATATGAGAACTATGCCGTTACGCTTCCATAACACGCACAAGTGCAATACTATTATATTCCGCATTATCGATGTCCGGTCTCGATAATACTACTACTAGGGATATTCAATGATTAAACCTTTATGGATTGATACTGTCTCATATCTTATAATCCGGAACTAATCATAGGGACTTTTATCATTTATATATTTAAGTAATCAAATTACAAAATGATAAAATGTAATTTCATTGCTACATAATTAATTTGTACAAAAACTACAATGTCTTTTACAAATAGTGACGCTATGGGTCATAATTGTCTAACATCTTCCTCAAAGGTAGCCTGGCTCCAGGTATGCTAGACAGAATTGCTTCCTTGAATTCCTCCATTTCCTTGCGTATTGTCGTGGCTGACATTGTTTCGGCCGGGTGGTTTTGTCGATTGCTTCCGTATCCGATTGGACGATCTTCACGGCGGGGACCTTCGGTTCTTTCGACACCCGGAGTCCCCACCAAATTAGGCTGGTGGCCTGAAGTTTCATGGGGATTCACCGATTCTACTCGGCCTCGCATGAAGGAAAGGTGTTCCATCTGTCTTTGGAGGTCGCCATTGGTACTTTTTATGGCCGAATTTTCCTCTTCTAATATGCGTAGGCGTTCCTGAAGCATGGCCAACTAGTTAGCTATTGGATATGAAGGCTCGCTGCCCGAAGCCATGTTGTTTCTTGCGAGTTCGTCGTTTGCCGGGTGAGAACTTTGTTTGTTTATGGATCGCTAGGGCCCCACGGTGGGCGCCAAATTATAGACGCTGATTTACACCCGACGTCTACAATCGAGATTTCGTAGAAGGGGCACTGGCGATCCTGCAAAACAAAGAGAGTAGGATGAGTGAGGAGGGTCTACCCATCGGTGTGGTGGATGCCGTAGGCAGTCCGACGCCCAAGTCAATGGTGGATGTATAAGGAATTGTAGAGGGAGGGACAATGACAGATGTTACCTTGATCCCCGTAGACTGCCGTGAGGGCGGTAGGTAGAGGATATTGTGAGCTTGAGTGAGAGTGTTCTAAAGTTGTGAGTAGGAGAGCTAGAAGTTGAATACCCCCTTTCCAAACGGAGCCTCCTCACTTATATACCCACCTGGGGGTATGCCCTTAATCACACTTGATCATTCCTCCGTAACGGTCGACTCCATGAGAGGTATTTATTGCTTTTACCCGTTGTAGGCTGGAACGACTGGTTTGTGTTTATGAGCTTGGGCGTTACTTGGACTGGCCTTTGAATGATCCTTCGGTTACGGGCGTTTGATGTTCATTGGGCCTGGGCCTGTATCTGTGTCTTTGGGGTTTGGTTAGGGAGTTTAGGGGGTGCGTTTGGCGGTGGTCCAGGAGCAAAATGTCGAAATTGCCCTTAGACCAAATTTGGCTCGTACACAATGGTAGTCTACTTGTATAACATTTTGAATAATCAAATATAATTGGAAAAAAAAATCACTCTTCTTTTACTATTTATGTTTTTCTAATTATATTTGATTATAAAAATATTGAATGAATATCATTTTTTTTTAAATTTATATGTATGGGTAGATAGATGTATGTACAAATGAGAAATAAAATGGAAACCTGCCTTCGTCTTCTCAAAATGGATCTTATAGTAATACTTGATTTCATATAATAATGCTTAATTTCAACCTTTACAAAAGAAACCACCACTAATTGGTATAATTGGGAATAAAAAAAGTTTCATCCAAATATTTGAAATTAAAATTTTTACTTTTACCACCAACGCCTTGATCTAGTGGTGGGCAGGTTGAAGGCACGAATCTCCTTGTGATGACTTAAAAATAAATGTCATCCCATAAATATGAATAATGAGTAGACTATATTTTTTTTAATTAACCGGGGTGTTTGAGTCAACTTATGCGTATCTCAATTAATCCTCAGTACTTATGTCCCGTCCCTTCAGAAGTTTCCCAGCACAGATCTGGATAATTTGTTGGATTTTTATACCAATGGACATGACCCCAATGAAATACATTTAGTGGGATTCGAACCTTGAATTTGAGAAGGAACAAACCACTCAAACCCAAAACATTTACCACTGAGGCAACCCCTTAGGGTTGGTAGACTAGACTTCGTGACTAGGATTGTGCATTAATCGATTTTAACCGATTAACCGAACCGTTCCGATCATTTTTTTTATAATGGTTCGGTTATTGTGATTAAATCGATTTTTTCGGTTAAGATTTTTAACTTTTTCGGTTCGGTTAAGATTATGAGATTTGTATAACCGAACTGACCAATTAACCGATTACAAACCATAATTTGACTTTATATATATTTTTAATTAAAACGAAATTAAAATTTTTACCATCCGCCTCTACTGAATGTAGTTGTAGACTGTTTTTTGATGAATTTAAATTTGTATTAATGTGTTAATGTGAATTGTTATTTATGGAGATTCCGGACTGGTTAATAACCAAATTAACCAAAATCGATTGAAAAATAATGATTAAGTTGGTTAATGGTTATGTGTCATCATATGGTTAAATCGGTTAAACATTTACTTAACCAAATATTTTCGGTTTGGTTAAAAAATCAAGAATTAACCGACCGATGCACACCCGTATTCGTGACAGCTGTGTGAACTAAGATCAAATTGCAAGAGCAACTCACTTTTCAAATATGTAATTGATTATCTATTTGGCAAATTAAAGAGTGGAAAAATAAACTATCTTCCAAAAACTCTTTAAATAAAATTAATATTATATTATTTTAATCAAATTAAATGGGTTCACTTTACTTATATGATTTTAATATATAAATAATTAAGATGATGTGATTAAAAATTATATAATATTAATAGAAAATAGAAAATATAAATAAATTTATATTATTTTAATCAAAGTAAATGATGTTCACTTTAGTTATATATTTTAATATATAAATAGTTATTAGTAAGTCCACCACCATCACTACCATAAAATGATGAGAAATAAAATATTATATGATAATTGGAAATTATCATATGTCTACCCGAAAATTATTTAATATTCGAAATAATACCTGATTTTAGGAAAAAGTTATTTATACACCCAAAGTTATTAAAAATGGTCATTTACTACACAAAATTTAAGAAATTTCATCATCTATCCACCCGAAATTTAGCTGATGTATAAAAAAAAATCTAGTTTTTTTGTGATAAATGCTCTTTCTAATAACTTTGGGTGTGCATATGTCATTTTCTCAAAACTGTGTGTTTTTTCGAATATCAGCTAATTTTTGGGTGGATAGATGATAATTTCCCTATAATAATATTTAAAGAGAGATGGGTTACTTTTCAATATTGAAAAGTGATAATCAAAATCTAATTTAAAAAATCTCAATTAGTGTTTCTTTTGAAACTAATTTTGATGATGTTCTATTAATAATTAAATAACATTAGAAGAGTTTTTTTTTTTTTTAGTTACTCTAACAATAAAAAAATCTCTAACATATTTAAAGCCCATATATTTAAATTATGCTATAACAAAGTTGATCAATACATATTTAACAAGGAAAAAATTGTCTACCTTTACAATGATAGTATTAGCAATTTCAGAACTTTGCATTTCATGAACATTTTGAGCTTTTATGTCAATAAAATATTAGCAATTTCTCTTAGTACATGCGTGAATACATTAATTATTTTATCACAAGGGTACCCTTGTCACTAATTAACAATTTCAAGTTTTCCAATTAACTATTTTTCTTACTCATTTATCCATAACGTTTGCCTAAACCGTGTTCCAGTTTAGCGGGATGTGCTCTAACTTTTACTTAGGTCGTCCTTAGCGGATTTTTAGCCTAACGAGCTTTTCCATTTTTCTTCTTCTCATTCTCTTTCTTATGCAAAGTATTTCTTTAGCCTGTCTATATTGATGGGCTCTGTGAACTCATTTCCTTCTAAGTCGAACCACTGAAATGTTATTGCTTTTACATTTTTTTTTACCAAATATGGCCCTTCCCAATTCGGTCTAAGCTCACCCCTCGGGTCCATTACTAGCAGCCTCGTATGGTTCAGGACCAGGTCCATTCTTTAGTCTTACTGAGCTTTTGTTGAATGATCTGGCTATTCTTTTCCGGTACAGCTGAGTATGGTATAGTGCCCTCATCATATTCTCATCCAACAAATCCATTTGTTTGAATCTTCATGCAGCCTATTCTTGCTCAGGCAAGTCTGCCTCCATCATCAACCACATTGATTGTACCTTGATTTCTACCGAAAGCAAAACCTTCATCCCATAAACCAAAGAACAAGGCGTAGCTTCTGTTGCCGTTCTGACTGAGGTTCTATATCCCCAAAACGCAAATGACAGCTTTTTCGTCCAATCTTTTTAATTCTCCGTCAGCTTGGCCAGAATCTTCTTCAAGGTTTTGTTGGCGGCCTCTACCGCCCCATTAACATGTGGTCTATAAGGTGAAGACTTGTAGCGCCTGATCCCATACTTTTATAGAATAGTTGGGGTTTTATAAGGAATTACCGGGTTAGCGCAGGCTGCGCAGCAAATCAGAATTTTCCGATTTCAAAATTTTTTTCTTGGATTAAATAAATAAACTTATTTATTTATTTAACCAATACTTAAAATCAGAAATTTTAACCCAAGAAATCATATTTCCTATAATTACCGAATTACCCCCAAGTTTTACAATTTAATTATTTTGGTCCTTAAATTGGCAAATACATATTTAATTGATTCCAAATCAATCCCAAAATGATTTATACATGTCTAATACATGAAAATATAAATTGCAACAAAAATCCCTAATTAATCTGAAATTACTGAACAGCCCCAATAATTTACATGATTTACAATTTGGTCTTTTTTAGTTCAAAATATGTCAAGATCAAATCCAATCAATCCCAAATTTAATATACATCATATATATATATATCAAATTACATCACATATATGAAAAGCCCCAAATTTTTATGAACCCTAATTTTACAAATTGTCCAATTGATCAAATTACACCAAATTAATAAAATTCAACATTTTAATTTAATCCTTACCACACCAAACAAGTCCCACCATCATGAAACAACTCAATAACAATTTTAGGTCATTTATGAATGGCTAAGAAACTCTAGAATGACAACATTAATCACCAATTAATCAAATAAGCTTAATTACTCATAATTAGCTTATTAATTAATCTAACATGCAAAACACCTCCAACAAGCTTCAAACACGTATAATTACAAACTAAAAGAGTAGAGACATCAACTTAACAACACAAATTGAAGTTAAAATTAATAGAAACAATTTCCATGTAGAAGAAAGTATGAAATACTTACAAAATTCCAAGTTTTACCTTTGTTTTCTTTCTTTTCTTCCACCTTTTCTCTCAACTTTCTTTGGAAATATTTGTATAACTTGTCTAAGTATTGAAAAATGAAAACAAAATAATTTTGTTAAAAACATTTTCCACTTGGCCGAATATCACAAAAAATTAAATAATAAGTATTTGATTTTTGTTTCAATTCTATTGGTACAAGTTTTACTTGAATAAAGATAACATTTATCTTTTATAAAGTAAACTAACAAATGGGCCTATAGAATCAAGCCATTTAAAAGTTAAAATCATTACTTCAGATATTTATTATATTAATTAATTTAATTATTTAACAATTAAATAATTAAATAATAAATATAAATATCTTCAATATATGTCTTATATTTACATAAATATCTCAAATACATATATTAATGATATATGTCAAATATCACAATTTTATATTTAATTAATGTGTATTTGATAATATCAAATATTAAATACAAATACACATTAATTCAGAAAAGACGATGAGGTCCCGATTGCATGTATTTTTCGTTTAACCGTTAAACGAGTTATAAATAATCAGTATTATTCATAAAAGTTGTCCTAGTGCTCTACGAGTATATTTCATTAGTGAGACTCTCTAAGTTCAGGCATATCCATCACGAAATCCAATTTCGTGTGCATAATTCACCCACCCATAAATTATGACGAACACAGATAAACTCTCTGAACAATACAGGTCGAGGTCACTGAATACGTTTAATCCCTCCATCACAGGTATCCGAATTATTCCAGAGATATAGATGTAAACGTCAAATCTCTATAGATATAATCACGTCGACGTTTCTATTAGCAATCCCTTAATAACACTTAGAACTGATTTCTACAGTGTACCACGGGCCCATGGATTTAACATATTGCTAATTCCATATTGAATACCTATGCTCTGTACACATAACTGACGGATCCTATCTTGATACACACATGATATCCTGAGCATCAGTCCACACCTAACTAACAGGCGGAGGTCTGATCTTAAAAGGTGATGTGACTGCCATCTAAGTGTATATGATAACTCATATATCCATAATGGTATCTCAAGTCAAAGAATCACTATGCTCACTCAACCCGAGAAGATTCTTATTGACATTGGTGTACCATCTATTAAGAATCTTTGATGAGTCGTTCAGTGTTTATCCGCTATAAAAACCTACACGTCTATACGAGTCTCCGAGACTCATGGTTCATTGAGAAACCATCGGAATCCAAGATTCCAATATACGATATTTACCAGTCTCAACGGGTTTACTTTACTGACCAAGTAGTGTAAACCTCGACCAGAAACTGTCTAAGAATGACAACGTCATGATACAACTCAATGTCAGTTGCGACACTTTTGCAATAATATCATAACTAATCATTCTAAGGTCTGTTACGTCTTTACCATATAAAAAGGATGTTATATAAAATAAACTGTTTATTTTATTCATAATAAAATATTACATTAGTATTTACAATGAAATACATAATAAAATTGGTGCTCAGAGCACCAAACCTAACAAAATCTCCCACTTGCTCTAGTGGCAATATCGATTGTATCTAATACCCATCGACTCCACATGTTTATCAAATAACTTCGGAGGTATGGCCTTAGTAAGCGGGTCTACTACATTTTCTTCATTCGGTACCTTGCACACGACAATGTTCCCTCGTGACACAATCTCTCGAATGATGTGGTACTTTCGTTCCATATGCTTCGACTTCTGATGCGCCCTTGGTTCTTTTACTTGCGTAATGGCTCCAGTATTATCACAGTATAACAGAATCAGATTCTCGATACTTAGGACTACTCCAAATTCTGTGATAAAGTTCTTAAACCATACAGCTTACTTTGCAGCTTCAGAAGCTGCAATATATTCCGCCTCTATGGTGGAATCGGCTGTCGATCCCTGTTTGGAACTCTTCCAACAAACTGCACCTCCGTTAAGGGTAAACACGAATCCTGATGTAGACTTTCTTTCATCAGGATCCGATTGAAAATCGAAATCCGTATACCCATTAACTTGCAGTTCGTTTCCTCCATAGATAATAAACTTATCCTTAGTACCTTTAAGATACTTGAGGATATATATTTAATGGCCATCCAATGGTCATTTCCTGGATTGGACTGATATCTGTTGGTCACACTAACTGCGAAGCTGATATCAAGCCTAGTACATAACATTGCATACATGATGCTGCCCAAACACGAAGCATAAAGTTGATTAGAAATTCTAATATTCTCATCTTCTGTTTGCAGACACATCTTCTTCGAAAGACGTAAGCCATGTCTGAACAGTATATTTGCTGTCTTACAATTACCAAAATTATACCGTTCTAAGATCTTATCTATGTACGTTGATTGGGATAACCCAATAAGCTTCATTTCTCTATCTCTATAGAGTTTTATGCCTAAGACATAAGAAGCTTCAGCCAGGTTCTTCATGGAGAAATTTTTTACAGAGGTAAGCTTTGATGCCTTGCATCATCCTGATATCATTCCTAATGATAGAAAAGTCATCAACATAGAGAATTAAAAATACCACTATAGTCTCACTGGCCTTCTTATACATACATCATTCTTCCGAATTCTTGAGAAACCAGATAATTTGATTATCTCGTCGAATCGAAGATTCCAATGTCGTGAAGACTGTTTAAGTCCATAAATAGACTTCTTCAGCTTGCATACCATGTCTGAGTTCTCGCTAGATGTAAAACCCTCCGGTTGTTCCATATTGATTTCTTCATCAAGAAATCCATTTAGAAAAGCCATTTTGACATCCATTTGCCAAATCTCGTAATCATGGTAAGCGGCTATAGGCAACAAAATCCTTATAGACTTTAGCATTGCAACTGGGGAAAAAGTTTCATCGTAGTCGACACCAGGTCGCTGCGAGTAACCTTTAGCTACCAGTCGGGCCTTAAAAGTTTCAACCTTTCCATCGGGCTCGAGCTTCCTTTTGTAAATCCATTTACAACCGATATGAACAATTCCTTCAGGAAGCGAAACCAAGTTCCAAACTTGATTCTCATGCATTGAGTCCTTCTCGGATTTCATGGTGTCTTTCCACTTCACGGAGTCGATGTCCAACATCGATTCTCTATAGGTAAAAGGGCCAGTCTCTTCAACTAAGAGAACATCGAGACTCTTTTCTTGTATCAAATACAAGTGTTCAGGAGGTCTAGATACCTTTGTGACCTACAAAGTGTGTGTGTTGAAGGTTCTTCATCTTCTTGAACTTCAGGTTCCTCCGTTGGTTCTTTGGTTCCAGGTTGTACTTCATCATGTTCAACCTGTCTATGATCACCACCTTCAGACAAAAATTCTATTTCTAGAAATTTTATGAAGCGAGCTACGAACACATTTCGATTCTCAGTATCATAGAACAAATATCATTTCGTATTTGAAGGATGTCCAACAAACCTAAGCTTTTTCCCTCGAGGCAAAAGCTTATTCTGCTGAGCGATCCTGACGTATGCAGGACGCCCCCAAATCCTAACATAAATAAGATTTGATTTCCTACTGGTCCATATCTCATACGGAGTCGTATGAACCACTTTAGAAGGAATCTTATTCAGGAGATGAGCGGCAGTCAAAAGAGCATATCCCCATAAGTAATAAGGCAAATCTGTATAACTCAACATCGATTGGACTATATCCAATAAAGTCCGATTTCTCATCTTTGACACTTCATTGTGCTACGGAATGCCCGTAGGCGTATATTGAACGAGAATCCCATTCTCCTTTAAATAATCAATGAACTCTCCACTCATATATTCACCGCCTCTATCATATTGAATGCATTTAATATATTGACCAGTCTATTTTTCTATTTCATTTCGAAATTCTTTGAACTTTTCAAAGGTTTCTGATTTATGTTTCATCAGATAAACATAAATCATACCGTGACAGATCATCGGTAAAGATGATGAAGAATGAAAAATCATTGTGTGCAGTCTGACTCATGGGACCACATACATCAGAATGTACGAGTTCCAATAAATCAATGGCTCAGTGTCCAACACCCGAAAATAGGGCTTTGGTCATTTTACCCTGAATACAAGATTCACAAGTTTGATAAGGTTCAATGGTGAGATCATGTATCAAACCATTCTTAACCAATTGGGTTAGGCGTTTCACACCTATATGACCCAACCTCATCTGGCAGAGTTCAGTATTATTTATATCAGATATTTTATATTTATTAATTCCAGTTATTAAAAATATCTTGTGAGGTACGCAATATGTAATGACCATGCTCATTTGGACAATAAAGGATCTGAATATTATTTCTAACATATAAATACAAATAACTATTCTTAATATTTACATTATATCTTTCAGTATCTAATAAAAAAGAGATATAATATTCGTCACACATCCTGACACAAAATAACAGTCATTTAATAAAATTCTCTCACTGGGTAAGGAAATCTCGCATATGCCCGCTGCAACCACATCCAGAGAGTCGCCACTCCCAAATCGCAACTGCATCTCCCTAGATTTCAGCCGTCTACTTTCCATCAACACCTGCAACTTATTGCAAATATGAATAGGACAAGCAGAATCTAAAATCCAATTAGATGTCATAGCTTCACATGCCAATGAGATATTAATAATAGGAAAAATAAAAGTATCTGATGTCGATGCTCTTTCCTTCCTTATTTGTGCAAGATAGTCCGAACAGTTTCTTTTCCAGTGCTTGACTTTCTGGCAATGATGGCACTTATCTTCAGAAGCTCTTTTGGGCTTCGCTACCTTAGCCTGCGGAGGAACATTGAAACCTATCTTCTTCTTTCCTTTAGTCTTATTCCCATTCGACTTGAATTGGAAATGGATTTCGGAAGGCGAGTCGGAACTCCCTTCCTTAAATCTTCCTCTGTTGTGAGAAACACCTTATGCAACTCACTGTAAAAGTAGTGAATCCCATTCATGTTGAAGTACATGACAAACTGGCGATATGACGGTGGGAGCGAACCGAGTATGACACTACGTCATTGAAATGGAAGTCATTATGCCTCAATTGCTCGATCAAATCGATCAAATGAAGCACATGCGGGCTCACAGCCTGCCCCTAATCAAGTTTAGAATGGAACAGTTCCATTGCAACTCTGTGAACCACGACATGTTCCTGGTTCATGAACAATTCACGAAGTTATGCCATCATGCTATATGCATCGTGCATCTCAAAGTATTGCTTCTTAAGCTCAGAAGAAAGAGAACTAAATATGAATGATTTAACTCTTAAATCATCATCTTTCCATCTACGGAATATCTCAAATTCTTCAGGAGATGCATTTGGAGATATAGCAAGCGGTAATGGACCTTCCAATATATATCTCAGCTTCTCGGATCCGAGGACAATCCTCAAATCCATATCCCAATCGGCAAAATTATCAACGCCCTTAAGCTTATTCGTATTAAGCATACGAGCAAAGGGGTTTGCCATAGGTGTAGCCATTGCAAATCTATCAAATATATAACGAATAAATAATTAACAGAATAAACAGTTTCATATTATATCATAAAGCATTAACTAGATCATGGATTTTTAATCTAAAAAATGCCCCTCCCACTATTTCATGCAAAACTGTAATCCCTAAACAGAATACAAAACATGTGATAATCAAATCATAACATAATAGTGAAAGGTGGACCCCATGAATATATTTCAGCTCACAACTTTGGCACGTTCTCGCCTACGTAAATTCATTAGGTAGACAACTGATTGTCGATCACTCACCAGTGACTCCTGAGTTTTCGGTCCTGGTCGTTTCTCGTTGTGACAGCTTTGGCACGTTCACAAGGAGGCGTACCAAGGTTAAACTTGTCAATGATAAATTCAAGATACTTGCGTAACCTTGACAGCTTTGGCACATTCAGGATTGCACTTTCTCTTGAATTCACCTAATATCAAATATATCTGGCACAAATAAATTTCTACCGGCCATATCCTCACAGCTTTGGCACGTTCTCGGATATAGTCGCAGAAAATTTATCGATAAGCGGTATTGACAAGACGGACTAATTAATACGCATCAAATACATATTAAATAAAAAAAATCTTATTTTCAAATAGGGATTTTTCCGCAAAATATGCTTTTATTTTATTTAATCAAATTAAATAAACACATGAATGCATAAAGTAAATATTAAATTAAACATTGAATTTTAAAAGCATAATCATATCGGGTGTCCAGAATCAGACTCGCTCTGATACCATTTTATTGGGGTTTTATAGGGAATTACCGGGTTAGCGTAGCGGAATGCGGAAAATCAGAACTTTCCGATTTCAAATTTTTATTATTGGATGAATTAAATAAACTTATTTATTTAATTAACCAATACTTAAAATCTGAAATTTTAACCAAAGAAATCATATTTCCTATAATTGCCGAATTACCCCTAAGATTTACAATTTAATTATTTTGGTCCTTAAATTGTCAAATACATATTTAATTGATTCCAAATCAATCCCAAAATGATTTATACATGTCTAATACATGAAAATACAAATTGCAACATAAATCCCCAATTTTTCTGAAATTTCCGAACAACCCCAATAATTTCCAGGATTTATAATTTGGTCATTTTTAGTTCAAAACATGTCAAGATCAAATCCAATTAATCCCAAATTTAATATACATCATATATACATCAAATTACATCACATACATGAAAAAACCCAAATTTGTAAAGGGTTATGAATCCTAATTGTACAAATTGTCCAATTGACCAAATTACACCAAATTAATAAAATTCAACACTTTAATTTAATCCTTACCACACCAAACAAGTCCCACCATCATGAAAAAACTCAAGAACAATTCTAGGTCATTTATGAATGGCTAAGCAACTCTAGAATGGCAACATTAATCACCAATTAATCAAATAAGCTTAATTACTTCTAATTAGATAATTAATTAATCTAACATGTAAAACACCTCCAACAAGCTTCAAACACATTTGATTAAAAACTTAAAGAGTAGAGACATAAACTTAGCAACATAAATTGAAGCTAATATTAATAGAAATAATTTCCAAGTAGAAGAAAGTATGAAAATACTTACAAAAATCCAAGTTTTTCCTTTGTTTTCTTTCTTTTCTTCCACCTTTTCTCTCAACTCTATTTGTAAATATTTGTGTAACTTGTCTAAGTATTGAAAAATGAGAACAAAACAATTTTGTTAAAAACATTTTCCCCTTGGCCGAATTATCACAAAAAATTAAATAACAAGTATTTGATTTTTGTTTCAATTCTATTGGTATAAATTTTACTTGAATAAAGATAACATTTATCTTTTATAAAGCAAACTAACAAATGGACCTATAGAATCAAGCCATTTAAAATTTAAAATCATTACTTAAGATATTTATTATATTAATTACTTTAATTATTTAACAATTAAAGAATTAAAGAATAAATATAAATATTTAAAATATATGTATTATATTTATATTAAATATCTCAAATACATATATTAATGATATATGTCAAATATCACAATTTGATATTTAATTAATGTGTATTTGATAATATCAAATATTAAATACAAATACACATTAATTCGGAAAAGACGATGAGGTCCCGATTGCATGTATTTTTCGTTTAACCGTTAAATGAGTTATAAATAATCAGTATTATTCATAAAAGTTTCCATAGTACTCTACGAGTATATTTCATTAGTGAGACTCTATAAGTTTAGACATATCCGTCACGAAATCCAATTTCGTGTCCATAATTCACCCACCAGTAAATTATGACGAACATGGATAAACTCTATGAACCATACAGGTTGAGGTCACTGCATACGTATAATCCATCCGTCACAGATATCCAGATTATTCCAGATATATAGATGTAAAAGTCAAAACTCTATAGATACAATCACGTCGACGTTTCTATTAGCAATCCCTTAATAACACTTAGAACTGATTTCTACAGTGTACCACAGGCCCATGGATTTAACAAATTGCTAATTCCATATTAAATACCTATACTCTGTACACATAACTGACGGATCTTATCTTGATACACATAGGATATCATGAGCATCAGTCCACACCTAACTAACAGACGAAGGTCTGATCTTAATAGATCGGTGACGTGACTGCCATCTAAGTGTGGATGATAACTCATATATCCACAATGGTATCTCAAGTCAAAGAATCACTATGCTCACTCAACCCGAGAAAATTCTTATTGACGTTGGTGTACCATCCATTAAGAATCTTTGGTGAGTTGTTCAGTGTTTATCCGCTATAAACACCTATACGTCTAAACGAGTCTTCAAGACTCATGGTTCATTGAGAAACCATCAGAATCTAAGATTCCAATATACGACATGTACCAGTCTCAATGGGTTTACTTTACTGACCAAGTAGTGTAAACCTCGACCATGAACTGTCTAAGAATGACAATGTCATGATACAACTTAATGTCAGTTGTGATACTTTTGCAACAATATCATAACTAATCATTCTAAGGTCTGTTACATTTTTACCATATAAAAAAGGATGTTATATAAAAGAAACTGTTTGTTTTATTTATAATAAAATGTTACATTAGTATTTACAGTGAAATACATAATAAAATTGGCGCTCATAACACCAACCCTAATAATTTTGGTCAGAATCTTCTTCAAGGTTTTGTTGGCAGCCTCTACCGCCCCATTAACATTTGGTCTATAAGGTGAGGACTTATAGTTCCCGATCCTATACTTTTATAACATAGTTTTGGTTTCCCCTTGAAATTATACGTCGTTATCTGTCAACACATGGTGCGGCATCCCATACCGACAAATGATATTTCATGCTATGAATCTGTCCATTTACATCGCTATGACGTTGCTAAAGGATTTGGCCTCTACCCATTTAGAGAAACCGTCTACTGCTACCACTATAAATGAATGCTTATTAGAAGTTTGTGGCTTGATCTCACTAATCAAATCGATACCCGGAGAAGAAAAATGACAAGGCTCTGATAATCTGTGTAGTTCCGTTAGCGGTAGATGGTTTAAGTTCCCATGGGCTTGGCAATCATGATAATGTTTCACCGGATCTGTGTAATCTGTTTCCATGGTTTGCCAATAAAACCCTTGTCACGCTATCTTTCTTGAAAAATTAAGCCCACTCATATGTGGCCCATATACTCCTTCATAGACTTCTTCCATCACTTTCTGAGCTTCTTATTCCTTCAAGCACTTCAACTACACTTCGTTAGGCTGCCGTTTATACAAATCCCCTCTTAGACTTATGAACTTATAAGCCAACTTCTAGATCTCCACCTTGTCATTTTTACCAGCTCCCTCAGGAAATTTCTTGCGATCTAAGTAATTTTAGATGTCATAATACCACGGCTTCCCATCGTTAACCTCGATGTCTGCAACCTTCCTTACTTCATGGCTAGGTTTACTGGCTGTAGTTAATACTAGAGGTTTCATGGTTAGCTTCTCCAGATTTTCCCAAGCTAAAGCTAAGTTCGCCAGAGCGTCTGCTATTTAGTAACTTCTCGGGGAAAGTAATAGAACGTACAACTCGGGATATCTTGCAACAAAGTTTTGAGATGGAAGAGGTATGACTTCAATTTATCTTCTTTCAACTCTTAATCCCTTTGAACATGTCGTATTACTAACATCGAGTTGCCACAGACTTCTGCGTCCTTCAACCTTAAAGCTATCAGTGCTTCCAGTTTTAAAATACAAGCTTCGTATTCAGCTATATTATTGGTAATTGAAAAGGTTAGCCTCTTATCTATGGGTAGGGTTTCTCCTACTAGTGTTACCATAATGACCCAAATGCCAACGCCCTTGCAGTTTACAACCCCATCAAAATACATCTTCCAACCCTGAATGGCTATAACCTTAACTTTTTAATCTGAGAACTCAAACTCATAATGATCCTCGTCGATTGGTTGTTGTGCCAGGAATTTCACCATAACACGCCATTTGATTACCTTCTTGGTGATGTACTCAATGTCAAACTTAATCAACAGGACCAACCACTTTCCTAATTTTTTGACCAATGAGAGTGTCGACTGTAAGTATCTCAATAGATTCTCCTTAGCGACCACTTGTATCTTGTAAGATTGAAAATAATATTTCAGCTTTTTGGAGGACCATACTACTGCCAGACATATTTTTTTCCACTTTTTTGTACCGAGTTTCATAGGGCAACATCTTCTTGCTGAGCTAATAGACCGTTTGTTCTATTCCCGCGTCATCTTCTTTTCCAACATTGCCCTAGAGCTTCAGACTCTACATTCAAGTACAAGGCCAAGGGCTTACCCGGTCGTGAAGGCTTCAAAACTGGCGAGTTTGTTAAGTACCATTTGATATTCTCGAATGCCTCTTGGCATTGTTCATTCCACACTACCGACTAGTTCTTCTTGAGTAACATGAAGATTGGCTCACACAATGAATTCAGTTTCGCATTGAACTGGCTGATACATTGTATCTTTCCTAGGAATGCTCTTACTTTTTTCTCTATTTTAGGCGCATGCATCTCTATTACTACCTTAATTTTCCCATGATCTATTTCTATCCCTATATTTCCTAGCATATGCCCCAACAGTTTTTTGGATGTGACCTCAAATACATACTTCTTGGGGTTAAGCCTGAGATTATATCGATCCACCATTTGAAGGAATTTTTCCAATGCAGAAAAGTGTTCTTCTATGATTTCTGAGTTGACCATCATGTCATCAACATAAACTTCCACCTTATTGTGCATCAAATCATGAAATATGATAATAGCCATTCGTTGATAAGTAGTCCCCATATTCTTTAACCCGAAGGGCATCACCTTGTAACAATAGGTCTCATATTCCATGGTGAATGTCGTCTTGTGCTTATCTTCCTCTGACATGAATATTTGATTATACTCGGAGAATCCATATGTAAAAGAATACATAGCCAAACAAGGCACCACTATCCACCAAAACATCTATATGAAGTAGAGGAAAATCATCTTTTTGGGCAAGCTTTGTTGAGGTCTCTATAGTCTATGCACATCCATCTTTTTTCGGGACTGGTGTAATATTGGCCAGCCATTCGGGGTTATTTAACTACTTCCAAGAATCTCACCTCTACCTATTTATGTACCTCTTCATGGATTTTTTCTGCCTACTCTAGCCTTATTCTATTAAAGTTTCTGCTTCACAGGTTTCATATTCGGGTATGTTGGTATCACATACTGTGCTATTCTCCTGTCCACTCCTGACATGTCTTCATAAGACTAGGAAAGTACCTTTACATATTTTCTCAATAATTTTTTTTTTTTTATATTTGTTCTCTCTTCAGAGGTAACCTCACTTGCAATTAATATACTCTTAGGGTTTTCACTTGTACCAAGATTAAATGCATCTATTTTAGTGGAATAGATGTCAAATATGCTCATATCATGCATGTTATGATGCGTGCTAAAAGTAAAAAAGTTAGGTAAGTAGGCAAAATCATTCATTTTATCAAAATATAATTACATTCAAACAGTTCAGGTATAAACATATGTTCATAGTCTTGTTCTTCATTATTCATCTTAAGATCTTCTAGTGTCACTCTTTCAAGGTGGAGCAGCTATTCCTTTCATCCAGCTTTGGCTTCCTTCTTCGGTCATGTCTCTGTCTTTTTAGTTCTATGTCTTGCATTCTTCCTTAGATTCAGCGTTTTCCTCTTACTTATCATCAGACCTTTTCCTCAATTCACCACATCGGTAAAAATATTGAACCCTGACACAGTGACGCCATTGACTTCACATGGTTCTAGGGTTCCTTGACACACGGTCTTCACAAAGTGGTCATACAACTTCATCTCTCTCTTTTTTTGATTTGGCCTCTTATTCATCAGAATGGTATCCTTATCTCCTTCATGTAGTCTGTCACGCCTTCGCATCGTGCCTCTAACCCAATGTTGGGCTTATAGTTCACATTTTCCATGATCTTGGAAAATTTTGGATCCACCAACTCCTAAAAAATTGGCGCCACTTAGAACCTTGTGAATGGCTCGACTTCCAACGTGACCACAACGTTGTCAGTTCCACCCTAATAGTGATAACAGCATCTTCATGGGTGAACTTGATAACTTGATATACTGTAGGGGTACCCCCTTCAAGCTTGTGAAACCATGGCCTCCCCAACAGTAATGCAAATATGGCTGGAATGTTGAGTATTGTGAATTCTTCCTCATCTTCGATATGACCTACTTTAACTATTGCCATAAAAGTGCCTTCAACACCTCGCTTACTGTCATCGTAAGCCTTGATTGTCATATCAGAATGGATCAGTTCCTCCGATCGGATGCCCAACTTGGGCAGTATATTTAGCAGACATACATTAATAGAGGACCCATCGTCTACCATCACACAGGAAGTCCTCTTTCATTTAACCTCAACCTTTATAAATAATGGGCGGTTGTGATTTCGCCCCTCCATCGGGAGTTCTTCCTCGAAGAATATGTTGATTTGCTTATTTTCTTTTTTAACAGACCCAATGACTGTTGTTGGATCTGCATCTGTTGGTACCATAGTTTTTCCTAGGGCTTCAACCATAGCCCTATTCTCTTAAGATGAACACAGTAATTCCTAGATATTGATTTGTATGAGACATTGTGAATGATTTAAGGCTGGACTACACCCGTCTTAAGGTCCGAACTTATTTGGGTTCAGAATGATCCCTTACTTATGCCAGTATAATATTTAGTTTCAAATGAGGTATCACCACATCTTAAAATGCAAGAACATGCAACGTAATTTATATAACATATAAGTACACAAACACGAATGATAAAAGTGGTAAGTAAAATGAGTAATTGTCCATAAATTATTATAGCATTAGAAGAAATAATAATAAAACATATCAGAGTAAACATCTCATTGGCTTGGCCTCGGGAAAGTCAGGCCAGACATTGTGTACAGTGGTCTGGACATTCAGTATAATATTAACATCCGGTCAGACTAGCTAGATGTCTGGCTGGACGTACTGCGTAAGCTAAAAATATAAAATTACGACAAATAATATTAACGGTTATGATATATATTCATTTACCGACAACAACCATGATAAGAACATCAGTAAAAAACTAGGCTAACAATAAATTACTAAAGAAATCAAAACAATAAGTAATAATAAAAAATAATGAGCATTCATAAAAAAATGAGGTAAAAAATAATGAAACAAAATGACATGGCCACCCTCCTAATGGTACGTGGAGTTGTATCCCGAGTGCAAACTATATCACCGTCCATTCAAAATCGGCTATGAAATCTACATCCGGGTTTCCATCCTATATAGCAATGAAGATCATATGGCCGGATGTGGATTACTTGAAGGGATATCCGGCCAAATATACTATAGATTAGCTGGATATCTTCATGGATAAGAAAATATAGACGAGCAGAATCAAACATAAAATAACTAATCAATAATGAGTTAACTAACATGCATAAAAATACAGTGATAAGAATAATAACAACTAATCTGCAAAGAACTAAATAAAAAGCAATAAAACTGTTAAAATACAAGAAGCATAATAACATGAAATACTAATGGTAATGAAGTAACTGAACCAGATTTACATGGCATGATTACATAAGATCGAATAACATAAACATGCATAATTAATAATAGAAAACAGTAAACACGACCCGATATATCTATCTCCGGCCGAACATGTATGATGTACATATTGTGTTACTATAGAAGCTCAAAAATACGTATAAATAAAAAGAATGCCCTCAGGTCATACCTTTACACCGCCTGGCTCAAGAAAATCCTCATGACTGTTGGGATATTACTGGATTCGCACCAGAAAAGAAGAATGCTCTAGGAATCATTAGGTGTTTCTTTCTCACTTTCTCTCTCAAGGCTCAAATTTTAGAAGTTTAGAGTTTCAGTATGATGGATTCTAGATGGCTTTTTGAGGGGGAAAGTCTCATTTTTATAGTGTAAGGGGGAAGTCTGAAAATGGAAGGGGAACAAAATCCCCCTAACTCCATTCTCTGTCCGACATAACTGGTGTTACTATATCTGTAACGTTTGATCAATGTACGACCGGATTTACAATTTGAACTGTAAGTCGGCCGACCATTGATCAGTCATTGACTCCTGCTTTTGGTAATTTGCACGTGCATTTAAAACTTTAATACATGTCCGACCGGATGTTAGAGTTGAATTACTTGTTCGGTCGGCCATAATCAGATCTTGTGTCTTTGGTAAATGACAATCTGAACTTTTAATGACAGCTATGATTTGTCCAGTCAGATTTAGGGTTTTTAGGGTCAGTGTAGGTAGATTTTTTGGCTTAAGATGAGGTCGGTCGGACATAGGTGATTTCCGAAAATTTTTGGCTATATTCCATAGAGTTCCTTCTTTTCTTGGCACTCATCTTATAATTTTCTCAATTTTCAAGGGTTGTCCCCATAAGAGACTCATCATCGGATTATGCGTAAAAATATAGTGTATATAACGAGTCTCCCAAGACTTATGGTTCATTAGGATAAAACATCGAACTAAATCTCGATATACGATATATATTGATTTCAACGGACTTTACTAATTGATTCATATCAGTAAATCTCGATAGGAATATTATTGAAAATATACTACAAGTAGTGACACCTCACTGTAGGCATTTCATTTTTGCATGTGAAACCCGATGATGAGTCTTAGTTGGAGGCACTACCATTTTAGCTAAGGATATTGCGGGAAACGGAGGTCGGAAGGGGAAATCCGAAATAAGTACGTCATCAAGTTTATTTCACAAGCTCACTGTCTTCGTTAGTGCTGCGTTCGTTACTTCGTTCGAACGTCAGGCAGATTGCGGACGTTCGTGTGGCGTTCGAATTGGCGTTCGAACGGCGTCGGTGTTTTCTGGTTTTGCTGCTACCTCGCACCCCAGCCCAATTAGCTCCCCAAAGCCCATAAAACACATCCCAATTTAATTAAATTAAATATTAAATATTAAATAAAATATTTAAACCATTTACCAATTAAATAAAACACAAAATATAATCATACTAATGAAGATAAATCAAGTATATTAACTTCCTAACTAAACAAATCACATACTAAATTAAAAAGATGTCATGCCTAATTAAAATCAATCATAACAAATTAAAGATATTGACTTCCTATTCTAGCCAAGATTTGTCCCCCCTCAATCTTTGACTTTCCTTGCTCAACACAAAATCAAATCCTCCTTTTAATGCCAAAATCCCTTCCTTGTGAGACAAGGTGAAGCCCTAGCCTTTCTCTTTATAAACCACACCTCTCCAAGCCATCCCACGGCTGGTTCACGCCCATCACAAACAAAAAGAAGAAAAGAATTTCCAGCCCCTAGCTCATACACATAATAACAAACAACTCTCTTCACCCCCACTCTCACATTACAGAAAACAACAAGCCCTCAACACTCTCATATTACCGAAAATACAATAGCCATTCCACACCCCTCCAACCACAAAACAACTCCTAATCACCACCGAAAATAGCAACCCCCTAAGCCTCCACACATCACCGAAAAATATACCCCCAACGACAGCCCAAACACGCCCCAAACAGCCACTAAAGTACCCCCGAACAGCAGCCCCCTTCCCACCAAAACTGGACCCAAACCAGTCCCTAAATCACGCCCAAACAGCAGTAATTTAACCCATAAAACAGCAGTAAAATACACTTAAAACATTGCCTAAAAATCTTAAAAACAGTAACATAAAGAGACTGCATTCATAATCCTTAAAATAATCACACACAACTGCACTAAGAACACACAAACTTGGAACAGTTCATTGAAACGTCAAAAACAGGTGGCTGAGCAGTGAGCAGCAAAACAGAGGCCGAACAGGAGCAGAACGGAGTTCGAACCGCAAGCAAAACAGCAAAGCAGTGAGCTAGGACGCTAAACCAGTGAACCGGAGAATTTGAGGAGCTGTACCCTTCCGACGTCCGTGAAACGCAAGCCTGAAAGTTGGCAAAAAGGTTAGACCTGAGGGTATCTTTCACACTCGTTTTTTTGTATTATTTATTAAATATTACTGCATGATTATCATGTTGAAATGCATGTTGTGGCCCTTGAGTAGATAAATATGCATGAATTATGAGATGTAGTATGTTGTGGCTGTGGAATAAAATGAGTGACGTGTCAACTCTTGCGGCATATCGGATGGAAACCCGGACATAAATTTCATAGCCGATTCCGAATGGACGGTAATATGATCTGTACTCGGGACACAACTCCACGAACTGCTTGAGTAAACGGCACCCTCTTTTGTTTTGTGTTGCTTTTGTTTATTTTCCGTCACTTGAATTCTGTATGTTGTTTATTTATGCATAATTCAATCGAGCGCATGGGCTTAGTAAGTGGAATGAAAGATCCCCTATGGGGAGGGGTTAAAGCCCTTTACCACGATGTTTTGCTGCGCCGGTTGATGTGTGTTCGGTTGGATGCAAGATACGTTCAATCGGGCATACTTAGTTTGATATTATTGTCTTTATCTTTTTATGCATGGTTCAATCAAGCGCATGGGCTTAGTAAGTGGAATGAAAGATCCCTTATGGGGAGGGGTTAAAACCCTTTACCACGATGCTTTGCCGCGCCGGTTGATGTGTGTTCGGATTGGATGTAAGATGTGTTCAATCGGGCATAATTGGTTTTGATATGATTGGCTCTATTTTTGTATGTATGATGCGATCGAGCGCATGGGCTTAGTGAGTTAGTCCAAAGGTCCTCTATTTGAGAGACGAAGAGCCTAAAAGGCCACCTTTGTGACACTACTTCGCCGCGCTGGACGAAGTGTATTTGGGTTGAATGTACGTTCAATTGGGCATACGAAGTCCTACACTTTTATTGTCTTTATTTCATGTGTTGTGATGTGACGCGCATGGGCTTAGTATGTTGGTCTAAAGTCCTCTCTTTGAGAGACCAAGAGCCCCAAAAGGCCACCTTTACGGCAGTACTTCGCCGCGCCCCTTTATTTTGTTGTTTATGTATTGCGTCCCATTTCATGCATCAGGTCTGTTCCCGTTCGAACGCGTTTACGAACGCAACTCGAACGCGCATGCATTTTGCCTTATCATGCATCAGGTCTCATTTCCGTTCGAACGCGTTCACGAACGCCATAAACGAACGTGAGCATTCTGTTTCATTTCCGTTCGAACGCGTTAACAAACGCCATACGAACGTGAGCATTCTGTTTCATTTCCGTTCGAACGCGTTATCAAACGCCATACGAACGCGAACCTTCTGTTTACCGTTCGAACGCGTTTACGAACGCTACACGAACGCGAACACACTGAACTGAGACATATTCATCACA
This sequence comes from Zanthoxylum bungeanum, assembly GCA_019454045.1. Classification (NCBI taxonomy): domain Eukaryota; kingdom Viridiplantae; phylum Streptophyta; class Magnoliopsida; order Sapindales; family Rutaceae; genus Zanthoxylum; species Zanthoxylum bungeanum. The sequence continues at coordinate 59,073 of SKCR01026353.1, forward strand.
TGCCATGTATAATTGTTTCTTAGGTGATTTTTTTTATGGAACCACACATAGTCATTCTTATCTTTGTGCACATAATAATGAAAAGCATGTTTATTCCATTAGTTGCGTCATTTGCCTTAGTCTTGATTTAACGCATTACGATTCATATACCTATGCCATGATGACTTTGGAGTATTATTTTTTGTGATATATCAGATGGAAACCTAGACATAAATTCTGTAGCCGATTCCGAATGGACGGTAATGCGGTCTGTACTTGGGATATAATTCCACGTATCACTTGGAAAAGTGCTCACATGTATGCTTGTGCGGTTATTATGTATGCTTGTGTTTTTCATGAATATGATATGCTGAATGAAGTTGTATGTTCGTTGTTACTTGGAGGTATTTTCAGGCATGTGTTATTAGATGTGAGATATATGTGAAATGTATGTATAAGTTTTATTTTGTACCCGTGAATTTAGAAGCTTGATACTCTTGGAAATAAGTGTTACTTAAGCCTGATTAAATTATTATATAAATCCTTTCATTACAAGTGGCACAAGTAAGGGACCATTCTGAACCCAACGGTTTGAGGTCTTCCCTTGCGAGGGGTGAGTGCGGCCTTAAATCTCATTTTCCCGGTTCACACCGGGTGGCGACTCCATTATTCTCCGGTTTAGTCCCCCGTGGTTACTCCGTACTCCCGACCGGGCCGCGATCCGGGACAGCATGCGTCGCCCAGTTCCTGTGTTCCCACAGTCTGGCGACTCCACTGGGGATAGAGAATCGGCCCCGAAATATTGTCTTGTGATGTTTTTGATTTATGTTTTAATTGACCGTGTCTATAGTGGATAAAGTGAGGGTTTAATCAAAGGCATTTTAAGGCTAGGTAATGGTTTGGTGTCTTCCTTCATTCACTACCTTTCTAGAAGGAAAAGCTGTGAAGGCACCTAGATCGCCATCTACTCGTAGCCTATTGTGATGGACTAATTTGGAGGACTCGTTATTTATTCCTGACACCAAGCGATAAGAGCCTAAGAGGCTTGGGTATTTAAGTGAGCCTCGTTCCACCTTCCCTCTGGGGAATCTACAACGGGAAATCCATTTGACAGTCCGTCACACATCATAGCTCATTGGCACGTACCTTAGTGTATAAAAAAGGATGCGCTCACTTGGTTGCTCGAACCCTTGAGTGGGGAGACCTAGTTGTGGGCCATCCTTCGCCGGTGAGAGCCTTTGTCTATACTCTTACTAACCCACCCATAGACCGGGTTGGCTAAAGTAACAATGATTTCCTTGAATATGTGCTTGTGGACCATCCTCATTTGGATGCAGTTGGACTATTGTCAGAAATGCGGGCTTGCTGGGCCATTTAAACTGGGGCAAGTTCGCACCTTATGACTAATAGGCCAAAAGCTTCTGAAATGTTGATAGGCCATTATGTAGAAATTATTATGTCATGTTTGCATCATCTTTCTTCTATGCTTGTGTTTGGGAACATCGTCGTTTGAATCCATTTGGACCATTTGTCATGGGATATGGGCTTGTTGGGCCATTTAAACTGGGATAAGAACGTATTTCATGGCTATTGGGCCAAAGGCTTCTAAGTGATTGATGGGCCACTTTGTGATTGTGTTCGGAACGTTACCATTTGGGTTTAGTCTGGCGCTTTGTCATGAGATGTGAACTTATTGGGCCATTTAAACTGGGATGGGTTCACTCCTATGACAATTAGCCCGAAAGATTCTAAAATGATAACGGGCCGATTTGTTTGAGAATTTTAGTTGATTTAGTATGTTATATATGTTACATGCATCTCATGCACCCCATGCATACATACATCATGTTAACCCTTGTGTTCTGAAAGCCATCATAGATTCCCGTTGGATTAGAAAAAAAGGAAGACTCACCAAAATACTGAGAACAGACATGAGTGAATCAGATATTGAGGTATCCCGGATAGATCAGTTGGAAAATGGCTTCGCCAAGATTACTGAACAGTTGCAAGCCTTGACTACTGCCATGACAAATATGGCTGTGCCCCGTGCCGGGGGAAATTCTGAGAATGTGAGGCATGATGAGCCTTCGAATGGGTTGGGGGATGATGTCCCCACTTTTGATGATGACATGGCAGAATATGCAACAGACAGGGTGATTGGGTCTCAGGCATAATTTCAGAAGCTTCGGGATCAGGTTGAAACAGTTACCCGCAAAATGAGGGGTAAGAACGAGGATTTGCTAGATTATGAGGCACTGACCTTCGGAGAACAGCTGCCAACTCAGTTTAAAATGCCCGACATGGCCAAGTTTAATGGGAACGGAGACCCGAGGGTCCATCTGCAGCAATATGTCTCAGTCATGAGTTCAATGGGCCTATCACAGGGCCAAGTCCAAAAGATGTTTGGGATGTCACTCGAGGGGGCACCTGTGGTTTGGTATCATAGCCTTGAGAAGAAGGTTAAGGAAGATTGGAAGGAACTAGCTGATGCTTTTCTGAAGCAGTATGTTACAGACTTCGAAATTGACTTGTCACTCCGTGATTTGGAGAACACTAAGCAGAAGCCGGAAGAAAGCTTCAAGGAGTATGTAGACCGCTGGAGAAGCCAGCTTCTGAAAATGCAGACTCGGCCCTCTGAGAAGGAGCAGATTAAAGTGATCATCAAGGGCATTAAGCCCTCGATCTACAGCAAGTTGAGGAGGATGACCTCCATGATTGTTGATTTTCGACAGTTGAGGGAAACTGTCATGGACATTGAAGAAGAGGAGGCGGAAAACCGGAAGTTTTATGGCCAGAATAGAAGGAATTTTGGGGACATCCTGAAGCCAAGTCTTCCAGTGCTGAGGTCACTGCCATCAGGAACATACATTTCTCCAACTTGGGTAGACCTCTATCAAAGGTGTTTGAGAAATTGAAGATGCAAGGACTACCTTGACTTGAACCTATTCTGTTATTTTCACCAGCAAAAGGGCCACGAAACTGACAACTGCCCCCGCCTTAGGCATGAGATCCAAGACCTGATTGACACCCACAAAATACCTGACCCAGAAAGAGAGCAACCCAGCACACACAGGAATCCTCTACCAAATTACCACTCCGTCCCACCACCATGATCAACTTTGGCTTGCTTGAAACCTTTGTCCTCCAAACCCTCAACCACCAAGCTTTTCACATAGGGATAAGGAATAATAACAACGAAGAACCAGAGGCTGAGGAAGAAGGCACTGCTGTTTCTCCAAGTTTATATTGCATTTTTAATAAAGACATTGATTTTGCTTGCTTGTTCGAACCTTTTTCTCAACAATAATAAAGAAGTTCACTTCGCTTACTTGCTTGAATCTCAACTTCTCAACTTGCAACATAAGTGCATGTGACAAGAGCATTCAATCTTGGTACTATGCTACTCAGAACGTAGGGAATCCTCAGAAGAAGCAAGCAGAAAAGATAAGTTGGCCATTCAGAAATTGGGACAGTGAGACTGTTAGACTTGGAAAGGGAATGAGTTCACAGAACCAATTAGTGTAGACAGATTGAAGCAGTACTTTGCCTAAGGAAGAGAAGACCGGGCTGTCACTGAGGGAATTGATCGAAGACCCAACCCAACGGGATAGGAAACTCATGTATACATGCATACACGTAACATATTTTGCATCCTTTTTTTGTGTTTGTTTTGTTTTATATTAACAGGTTTCGAAGAAAGAAAGAGAGAAAAGTAGCAAAGGCAAGCTAGTCAGAAACAGCAACAGTACAGTTTCAGGAACGAATCCAGGGAATGAATCTCTCAGAATTTGGAATGAATACGGGGAATGAATCTCTCAGACTTTGGAACGAATCCAGGGAATGAATCTCTCAGACTTTGGAACGAATCCAGGGAATGAATCTCTCAGAATTTGGAACGGATCCAGGGAATGAATCTCTCAGGATTTGGAGCGAATCCAGGGAATGAATCTCTCAGAGTTTGGAACGAATCCAGGGAATGAATCTCTCAGAATTTTGGAACGAATCCAGAGAATGAATCTCTCAAGAATTTGGAATGAATCCGGGGAATGAATCTCTCAGATTTTGGAACGAATCCAAGGAATGAATCTCTTAGAATTTTGGAATGAATCCAAGAATGAAACCCGAGGGTCGGGGCCCACGTCAGTATCAGTCTGGGGGCGAGACCCATATCAGTAGCAGTTAGAGCCGAGGCCCACTTCAGCATCAGTTTTAGGAATGAATCCTGAGGGCCGAGGCCCACATCAGTATCAGTCTGGGGGCGAGGCCCATATCAGTAGCATTTAGGGCCGAGGCCCACTTCAGCATCAGTTTTCGGAATGAATCCTAAGGGTCGAGGCCCACATCAGTATCAGTCTGGGGGCGAGGCCCATATCAGTAGCAGTTAGGGCCGAGGCCCACTTCAGCATCAGTTTTAGGAATGAATCCTGAGGGTCGAGGCCCACGTCAGTATCAGTCTGGGGGCGAGGCCCATATCAGTAGCAGTTAGAGCCGAGGCCCACTTCAGCATCAGTTTTAGGAATGAATCCCGAGGGTCGAGGCCCACATCAGTATCAGTTTGGGATGAATCCCGAAGGTCGAGGCCCACATCACTATCAGTTTTGGGGATGAGTCCTAGGGTTGAGGCCCATTACATCACAAGCCGAGAATGGCACTCCAAGAATGGAAACACAGTTCGAGAATGCACAAGCCGAGAATGGCACTCCAAGAATGGAAACACAGTTCGAGAATGAACAAGCCGGGAATGGCACTCCAAGAATGGAAACACAGTTCGAGAATGAACAAGCCGGGAATGGCAATCCAAGAATGGAGCAGAGTTCAAGAATGAACAAGCCATGAATGGCACTCCAGGAATGGAAATACAGTTCAGGAATGAACAAGCCGGGAATGACACTCCAAGAATGGAAGCACGGTTCGGGAATGAACCACCTCACAGTAACGGTTCGGGAATGGACCACCTTACAGTAACAGTTCGGGAATGGACACCTCACAGTAACGGTTCGGGAATGGACCACCTAACAGTAACAGTTCGGGAATGGACACCTAACAGTAACGGTTCGGGAATGGACCACCTCACGATAACAGTTCGGGAATGAACACCTCACAGTAACGGTTCGGGAATGGACCAACTCACAGTAACGGTTCAGGAATGGACCACCTTACGGCAACGGTTCGGGAATGGACCACATCCTAACACGGTTCGGGAATGAACCAGGGGTCGCAGCACCTCACCACCCAAATCAACTCAACACATGGTAAGTCAAGTGAAAGCTGGTGAGCCAGGTAAGTAGAAATGCATTGCATAACTTTGATAGGATTGTCACTGTTGCACATTACACAAGTCCCATCAAAGTGGGGGCGACTGTAGGCATTGCATTTTTGCATGTGAAACCCGATGATGAGTCTCAGTTGGAGGCACTACCTTTTTAGCTAAGGATATTGCGGGAAACGGAGGTCGGAAGGGGAAATCCGAAATAAGTACGTCATCAAGTTTATTTCACAAGCTCACTGTCTTCGTTAGTGCTGCGTTCGTTACTTCGTTCGAACGTCAGGCAAATTGCGGACGTTCGTGTGGCGTTTGAATTGGCGTTTGAACGGCGTCGGTGTTTCTGGTTTTGCTGCTACCTCGCACCTGTAGGCATTGCATTTTTGCATGTGAAACCCGATGATGAGTCTCATTTGGAGGCACTACCTTTTGAGTCACGAAAGCCGCGGGAAACGGATATCGGAAGGGGAAATTCAGAATAAACAAGGTTCACTGTTTTCGTTCGTGCTGCGTTCGTGTATGCGTTCGAACGGCAAACAGATTGCGGGCGTTCGTGTCGCGTTCGAGGAAGCGTTCGAACGGTGTCGGTAATTCTGGTTTTGCTGCTAGCCTCACACCCCAGCCCATTTAGCTCCCCAAAGCCCATAAAACACATCCCAAATTAAATAAATAAATATTAATTTAAACATTAAACATTAAATAAAATATTTAAACCATTTACCAATTAAATAAAACATTTACCAAACTTAAACTAAAATCATGCTTAATTTAAATAATTTGAACAAATCACATACTAAATTAAAAAGATATCATGCCTAATTAAAATCAATCATAACCAATCTAAAGATATTATATTCCTAATCTAAACCAAATTTGTCCCATCAAATCTAATCATTTCATTGTCCAACACCAAATCAAATCCTCCCTTTAATGCACCAAATCCCTTCCTTGTGAGACAAGGTGAGGCCCTAGCCATTCTCTATATAAACAACACCTCTCCAAGCCATCCCACCCCTAGCTCATACACAACACACAGGAAAATTACAGGAAGAACACACCCAAAAACAGTAAGCAAAAAAATACAGAGGAAACGGCAGCGAAACCACAAGGAAACAGCAGCAAAACGGACTCGAAACAGTAGCTTGAGCGGCAAAACAACGAAGGAAAAGGCAAACCAGTGAACCAGAAAAGTCGCGGAGCTTTACCCCTTCCAATCTTCGTGAAACGCGAGTCCGAGAGACGGCTTAAAAGGTTAGACCTGAAGGTACTTTTCACACTCATCTTTATTTGATTTTTGTTATTTATTTTGATCGTATTTTACTTATTTGATCTCATTTGTGTATGATGTGTGTTGTGGGTATTGGATGAATGAGAGATGTGTCAACTCTCGCGGTATATCGGATGGAAACCCGGACATAAATTTCATAGCCGATTCCGAATGGACGGTAATATGATCTGTACTCGGGACACAACTCCACGTACCGCTTGAGTAAATGACACCCTCTTTTGTTTTGTGTTGCTTTTGTTTATTTTTCGTCACTTGAATTCTGTATGTTGTTTACTTATGCTTGATTCAATCAAGCGCATAGGCTTAGTAAGTGGAATGAAAGATCCCCTATGGGGAGGGGTTAAAGCCCTTTACCACGATGCTTTGCCGCGCCGGTTGATGTGTGTTCGGTTGGATGCAAGATACGTTCAATCGGGCATACTTAGTTTGATATTATTGTCTTTATCTTTTTATGCATGGTTCAATCAAGCGCATGGGCTTAGTGAGTTAGTCCAAAGGTCCTCTATTTGAGAGACGAAGAGCCTAAAAGGCCACCTTTGTGACATTACTTCGCCGCGCTGGACGAAGTGTGTTTGGGTTGAATGTACGTTCAATTGTGCATACGAAGTCCTACACTTTTATTGTCTTTATTTCATGTGTTGTGATGTGACGCGCATGGGCTTAGTATGTTGGTCTAAAGGTCCTCTCTTTGAGAGACCAAGAGCCCCAAAAGGCCACCTTTACGGCAGTACTTCGCCACGCCCCTTTATTTTGTTGTTTATGTATTGTGTCCCATTTCATGCATCAGGTCTGTTCCCGTTCGAACGCATTTACGAACGCAACTCGAACGCACATGCATTTTGCCTTATCATGCATCAGGTCTCATTTCCGTTCGAACTCGTTCACGAACGCCATACGAACGTGAGCATTCTGTTTCATTTATGTTCGAATGCGTTAACAAATGCCATACGAACGTGAGCATTCTGTTTCATTTCCGTTCGAACGCGTTATCAAACGCCACACGAACGCGAACCTTCTGTTTACTGTTCGAACGCGTTTACGAACGCTACACGAACGCGCACACACTGAACTGAGTCTGTCTTATCATATTCATGCATAATTGCCTCTTGGTTGATCTTTCTTGTATTATGTAGCCAATCATATTATTTGTATTCCTGCATTTATCCATTCTATGTGTTCTTGGGATGATATTCAAGCATGATTAGGCTGTTAGCATGTTATTTGGTTAATAGGTTCATGAGATAGTACTCAAGCATGATTAGGTTGTTCTTAGTTTTCCATATCATATGATCGAGAAATGTTCATGAGATTGCCATATGATGTTGCATGTTGTGATGACTAATTCCCTGCATGTAGAGTTAGAAGCATGATACTCTTGGAAATAAGTGTTACTTAGGCCTGATTAAATTATCACACAAATCCTTTCATTACAAGTGGCATGAGTAAGGGACCATTCCGAACCCAACGGTTTGAGGTCTTCCCTTGCGAGGGGTGAGTGCGGCCTTAAATCTTTGTCCCGGTTCACACCGGGTGGCGACTCCATTATTCTCCGAATTAGTCCCCCGTGGCTACCCCGTACTCCCGACCGGGCCGCGATCCCGTGACAGCATGCGTCGCCCAGATCCTGTGTTTCCAAAGTCTGGCGACTCCACTGGGGATAGAGAATCGGCCCCGAAATATTGTCTTGTGATGTTTGGATTTATGTTTTAATTGACCGTGTCTATAGTGGATAAAGTAAGGGTTTAATCAAAGGCATTTTAAGGCTAGGTAATGGTTTGGTGTCTTCCTTCATTCACTACCTTTCTAGAAGGAAAAGCTGTGAAGGCACCTAGATAGCCATCTACTCGTAGCCTATTGTGATGGGCTAATTTGGAGGACTCGTTGTTTATTCCTGACACCAAGCGATAAGAGCCTAAGAGGCTTGGGTATTTAAGTGAGCCTCGCTCCACCTTCCCTCTAGGGAATCTACAACGGGAAATCCATTTGACAGTCCGTCACACACCATAGCTCATTGGCACGTACCTTAGTGTATAAAAAAGGGTGCGCTCACTTGGTCGCTCGAACCCTTGAGTGGGGATACCTAGTTGTGGGCCATCCTTCGCCGGTGAGAGCCTTTTTCTATACTCTTACTAATCCACCCATAGACCGGGTTGGCTAAAGTAACAATTATTTCCTTGAATATGTGCTTGTGGACCATCCTCATTTGGATGCAGTTGGACTATTGTCAGAAATGCGGGCTTGCTGGGCCATTTAAACTGGGGCAAGTTCGCACCTTATGACTATTAGGCCAAAAGCTTCTGAAATGTTGATGGGCCATTCTGTAGAAATTATTGTTGTATGTTTGCATTATCTTTCTTTGTGCTTATGTTTGGAACATTACCATTTGGATTTAGTTGGGCTCCTTGCCATGAGATGTGTACTCTTTGGGTCATTTAAACTGGGACGAGTTCACTCCTATGACATTTAGCCCAAAGGCTTCTAAAATGATAATGGGCCGATTTGCTTAAAAATTTTAATCAATTTAGTATGTTCTATATGTTACATGCATCACATGCACCTCATGCATACATGCACCATGTTAACCCCATTTTTTCTTAAAGGCCATCATAGATACCCGTTGGTTAGGGAAGAGGGCAGACTTGTCAAAAGACCGAGCAGCCACCAAGAGTATTGGCAGAAGACCTAGCCCAACGGGATAGGAAACTCAATCATGCATGAATGCATACACGTAACATATTTGCATCCTTTTTGTGTTTGTTCTGTTTTGTAATAAAAGGTTTCAAAGGAGAAAAAGAGAAAGCGTCAAATGCAAGCCAACCAGAAGCAGCAACAGTACAATGTCAGTAGTCTTCAGGAATGAATCACAGGGGCGAGGCCCGTATCAATATCAGTCTTGGGGCGAGGCCCATATCAGCAGTATCAGTCTTGGGGCGAGGCCCATATCAGCAGTATCAGTCTTGGGGCGAGGCCCATATCAGTATCAGTCTGGGGGCGAGGCCCATATCAGCAGTATCAGTCTTGGGGCGAGGCCCATATCAGTATCAGTTTGGGGCGAAGCCCATATCATTCTTGGGGCGATGCCCATGTCAGTATCAGTTGGGGGCGACCCCACATCAGTATCAGTTTGAGGATGAGTCCTAAGGGGGGGCGAGGCCCATATCAGTTTCAATCTTGGGGATGAGTCACAGGGGCGAAGCCCATATCAGTATCAGTTGGGGGGCAAGGCCCATATCAGTACTAGTTTTGATCGAGGCCCACATCAGTAACAGGGTTGAGGCCCACATCAGTATCAGTTTGGGGATGAGTCCCAGGGCCGAGGCCTACATTAATATCAGTATCAGTTTGGGGCGAAGCCCACATCATTCTTGGGGCGATGCCCATGTCAGTATCAGTTGGGGGCGACCCCACATCAGTATCAGTTTGGGGATGAGTCCCAGGGGGGGCGAGGCCCATATCAGTTTCAATCTTGGGGATGAGTCCCAGGGGCGAAGCCCATATCAGTATCAGTTGGGAGGCAAGGCCCATATCAGTATCAGTCTGGGGGGCGAGGCCCATATCAGTATCAGTTGGGGGCGAGGCCCACATCAGTTCAGTATCAGTTCCGCCGGGTATGGCATTCTGGGGGGCGAGGCCCACATTGGTTCAGTATTAGTTCTATCGGGTATAATACTCTGGGGGCGGGGCCCACATCATATCAGTAATGGTTCGAAATGGACCATCATCTCATCACTTGCCGAAAATGGCACTCCGAAAATGGAGCACGGTTCGAAATGGACCATCATCTCATCACTTGCCGAAAATGGCACTCCGAAAATGGAGCACGGTTCGAAATGGACCATCATCTCATCACTTGCCGAAAATGGCACTCCGAAAATGGAGCACGGTTCGAAATGGACCATCATCTCATCACTTGCCGAAAATGGCGCTCCGAAAATGGAGCACGGTTCGGAAATAGACCATTATCACATCTCGCCGAAAATGGCACTCTAAAAATGGAGCAACGGTTCGGAAATGGACCATTATCATATCTTGCCGAAAATGGCACTCCAAGAATGGAAACACAGTTTGGGAATGAATCCCAGGGCCGAGGCCCACTTCAGCATCAGTTTTGGGGATGAGTCCCAGGGTCGAGACCCACATCACTATCAGTTCTGGGGATGAGTCCTAGGGTTGAGGCCCATTGCATCACAAGCCGAGAATGGCAATCCCAGAATGAAGTACAGTTCAGGAATGAACAAGCCGGGAATGGCACTCCAAGAATGGAAACACAGTTCGAGAATGAACAAGCCGGGAATGGCACTCCAGGAATGGAAATACAGTTCGAGAATGAACAAGCCGGGAATGGCAATCCAAGAATGGAGCAGAGTGCAAGAATGAACAAGCTGGGAATGGCACTCCAGGAATGGAAATACAGTTCAGGAATGAACAAGCCGGGAATGGCACTCCAGGAATGGAAATACAGTTCAGGAATGAACAAGCCGGGAATGACACTCCAAGAATGGAAGCACGGTTCGGGAATGAACCACCTCACAGTAACGGTTCGGGAATGGACCACCTCACAATAACAGTTCGGGAATGGACATCTCACAGTAACGGTTCGGGAATGGACCACCTCACAATAACAGTTCGGGAATGGACATCTCACAGTAACGGTTCGGGAATGGACCACCTCACAATAACAGTTCGGGAATGGACATCTCACAGTAACGGTTCGGGAATGGACCACCTTACAGTAACCGTTCGGGAATGGACACCTCACAGTAACGGTTCGGGAATGGACCAACTCACAGTAACGGTTCGGGAATGGACCACCTCACGATAACAGTTCGGGAATGAACACCTCACAGTGATGGTTCGGGAATGTACCAACTCACAGTAACGGTTCGGGAATGGACCACCTTACGGCAATGGTTCGGGAATGGACCACATCACAACACGGTTCGGGAATGAACCAGGGGTCGCAGCACCTCACCACCTAAATCAACTCAACACGTGGAAAGTCAAGTGGCAGTTGGCGAGCCAGGTAAGTGAAAATGCATTGCATAACTTTGATAGGATTGTCACTGTTGCACATTACACAAGTCCCATCAAAGTGGGGGCGACTGTAGGCATTGCATTTTTGCATGTGAAACCCGATGATGAGTCTCATTTGGAGGCACTACCTTTTGAGTCACGAAAGCCGCGGGAAACGGATATCGGAAGGGGAAATTCAGAATAAACAAGGTTCACTATTTTCGTTCGTGCTGCGTTCGTGTATGCGTTCGAACGGCAAACAGATTGCGGGCATTCGTGTCGCGTTCGAGGAAGCGTTCAAACGGTGTCGGTAATTCTGGTTTTGCTGCTAGCCTCACACCCCAGCCCATTTAGCTCCCCAAAGCCCATAAAACACATCCCAAATTAAATAAATAAATATTAATTTAAACATTAAACATTAAATAAAATATTTAAACCATTTACTAATTAAATAAAACATTTACCAAACTTAAACTAAAATCATGCCTAATTTAAATAATTTGAACAAATCACATACTAAATTAAAAAGATGTCATGCCTAATTAAAATCAATCATAACCAATCTAAAGATATTGTATTCCTAATCTAAACCAAATTTGTCCCATAAAATCTAATCCTTTCCTTGTCCAACACCAAATCAAATCCTCCTTTTAATGCACCAAATCCCTTCCTTGTGAGACAAGGTGAAGCCCTAGCCATTCTCTATATAAACAACACATCTCTAAGCCATCCAACCCCTAGCTCATACACAACACACAGGAAAATTACAGGAAGAACACACCCAAAAACAGTAAGCAAAAAAATACAGAGGAAACGGCAGCGAAACCACAAGGAAACAGCAGCAAAACGAACTCGAAACAGTAGCTTGAGCGGCAAAACAACAAAGGAAAAGGCAAACCAGTGAACCAGAAAAGTCGCGGAGCTTTACCCTTTCCGATCTTCGCGAAACGCGAGTCCGAGAGACGGCTTAAAAGGTTAGACCTGAGGGTACTTTTCACACTCATCTTTATTTGATTTTTGTTATTTATTTTGATCGTATTTTACTTATTTGATCTCGTTTGTGTATGATGTGTGTTGTGGGTATTGGATGAATGAGAGATGTGTCAACTCTCACGGTATATCGGATGGAAACCCGGACATAAATTTCATAGCCGATTCCGAATGGACGGTAATATGATCTGTACTCGGGACACAACTCCACGTACCGCTTGAGTAAACGGCACCCTCTTTTGTTTTGTGTTGCTTTTGTTTATTTTTCGTCACTTGAATTCTGTATGTTGTTTACTTATGCATGACTCAATCGAGCGCATGGGCTTAGTAAGTGGAATGAAAGATCCCCTATGGGGAGGGGTTAAAGCCCTTTACCACGATGCTTTGCCGCGCCGGTTGATGTGTGTTCGGTTGGATGCAAGATACGTTCAATCGGGCATACTTAGTTTGATATTATTGTCTTTATCTTTTTATTCATGGTTCAATCAAGCGCATGGGCTTAGTGAGTTAGTCCAAAGGTCCTCTATTTGAGAGACGAAGAGCCTAAAAGGCCACCTTTGTGATATTACTTCACCGTGCTGGACGAATTGTGTTTGGGTTGAATGTACGTTCAATTGGGCATACGAAGTCCTACACTTTTATTGTCTTTATTTCATGTGTTGTGATGTGACGCGCATGGGCTTAGTATGTTGGTCTAAAGGTCCTCTCTTTGAGAGACCAAGAGCCCCAAAATGCCACCTTTACGACAGTACTTCGCTGCGCCCCTTTATTTTGTTGTTTATGTATTGCGTCCCATTTCATGCATCAGGTCTGTTCCCGTTCGAACGCGTTTACGAACGCAACTCGAACGCGCATGCATTTTGCCTTATCATGCATCAGGTCTCATTTCCGTTCGAACTCGTTCACGAACGCCATACGAACATTAGCATTCTGTTTCATTTCTGTTCGAACGCGTTAACAAACGCCATACGGACGTGAGCATTCTGTTTCATTTCCGTTCGAACGCGTTATCAAACGCCACACGAACGCGAACCTTCTGTTTACCGTTCGAACGCGTTTACGAACGCTACACGAATGCGCACACACTGAACTGAGTCTGTCTTATCATATTCATGCATAATTGACTCTTGGTTGATCTTTCTTGTATTATGTAGCCAATCATATTATTTGTATTCCTGCATTTATCCATTTTATGTGTTCTTGGGATGATATTCAAGCATGATTAGGCTGTTAGCATGTTATTTGGTTAATAGGTTCATGAGATAGTACTCAAGCATGATTAGGTTGTTCTTAGTTTTCCATATCATATGATCGAGAAATGTTCATGAGATTGCCATGTGATGTTGCATGTTGTGATGACTAATTCCCTGCATGTAGAGTTAGAAGCATGATACTCTTGGAAATAAGTGTTACTTAGGCCTGATTAAATTATCACACAAATCCTTTCATTACAAGTGGCATGAGTAAGGGACCATTCCGAACCCAACGGTTTGAGGTCTTCCCTTGCGAGGGGTGAGTGCGGCCTTAAATCTTTTTCCCGGTTCACACTGGGTGGCGACTTCATTATTCTCCGATTTAGTCCCCCGTGGCTACTCCGTACTCCCGACCGGGCCGCGAGCCCGGGACAGCATGCGTCGCCCAGATCCTGTGTTCCCACAGCACCCTAGCCCAATTAGCTCCCCAAAGCCCATAAAACACACCCCAATTTAATTAAATTAAACATTAAATATTAAATAAAATATTTAAACCATTTACCAATTAAATAAAACATAAAATATAATCATACCTAATGAAGATAAATCAAGTATATTAACTTCCTAACTAAACAAATCACATACTAAATTAAAAAGATGTCATTCCTAATTAAAATCAATCATAACAAATTAAAGATATTGACTTCCTATTCTAGCCAAGATTTGTCCCCCCTTAATCTTTGACTTTCCTTGCTCAACACCAAATCAAATCCTCATTTTAATGCCAAAATCCCTTCCTTGTGAGACAAGGTGAAGCCCTAGCCTTTCTCTATATAAACCACACCTCTCCAAGCCATCCCACGGCTGGTTCATGCCCATCACAAACAAAAAGAAGAAAAGAATTTCCAACCCCTAACTCATACACATAATAACAAACAACTCTCTTCACCCCCACTCTCACATTACCAAAAACAACAAGCCCTCAAACACTCTCATATTACCGAAAATACAATAGCCATTCACACCCCCTCCAACCACCAAAACAACTCCTAATCACCACCGAAAATAGCAACCCCCTAAGCCTCCACACATCACCGAAAAATATACCCCCAACGACAGCCCAAACACGCCCCAAACAGCCACTAAAGTACCCCCGAACAGCAGCCCCCTTCCCACCAAAACTGACCCAAACCAGTCCCTAAATCACTCCCAAACAGCAGTAATTTAACCCCTAAAACAGCAGCAAAATACACTTAAAACATTGCCTAAAAATCTTAAAAACAGTAACATAAAGAGACTGCATTCATAATCCTTAAAATAATCACACACAACTGCACTAAGAACCCACAAAAACTTGGAACAGTTCATTGAAACGTCAAAACAGGTGGCCTGAGCAGTGAGCAGCAAAACAGAGGCCGAACAGGAGCAGAACGGAGTTCGAACCGCAAGCAAAACAGCAAAGCAGTGAGCTAGGACGCTAAACCAGTGAACCGGAGAAGTTGAGGAGCTGTACCCTTCCGACGTCCGTGAAACGCAAGCCTGAAAGTTGGCAAAAAGGTTAGACCTGAGGGTATCTTTCACACTCGTTTTTTTGTATTATTTATTAAATATTACTTGCATGATTATCATGTTGAAATGCATGTTGTGGCCTTTGAGTAGATAAATATGCATGAATTATGAGATGTAGTATGTTGTGGCTGTGGAATAAAATGAGAGACGTGTCAACTCTCGCGGTATATCGGATGGAAACCCGGACATAAATTTCATAGCCGATTCCGAATGGACGGTAATATGATCTGTACTCGGGACACAACTCCACGTACCGCTTGAGTAAACGGCACCCTCTTTTGTTTTGTGTTGCTTTTGTTTATTTTTCGTCACTTGAATTCTGTATGTTGTTTATTTATGCATGATTCAATCGAGCGCATGGGCTTAGTAAGTGGAATGAAAGATCCCCTATGGGGAGGGGTTAAAGCCCTTTACCACGATGCTTTGCCGCGCCGGTTGATGTGTGTTCGGTTGGATGCAAGATACGTTCAATCGGGCATACTTAGTTTGATATTATTGTCTTTATCTTTTTATGCATGGTTCAATCAAGCGCATGGGCTTAGTAAGTGGAATGAAAGATCCCTTATGGGGAGGGGTTAAAACCCTTTACCACGATGCTTTGCCGCGCCGGTTGATGTGTGTTCGGATTGGATGTAAGATGTGTTCAATCGGGCATACTTGGTTTTGATATGATTGGCTCTATTTTTGTATGTATGATGCGATCGAGCGCATGGGCTTAGTGAGTTAGTCCAAAGGTCCTCTATTTGAGAGACGAAGAGCCTAAAAGGCCACCTTTGTGACACTACTTCGCCGCGCTGGACGAAGTGTGTTTGGGTTGAATGTACGTTCAATTGGGCATACGAAGTCCTACACTTTTATTGTCTTTATTTCATGTGTTGTGATGTGACGCGCATGGGCTTAGTATGTTGGTCTAAAGGTCCTCTCTTTGAGAGACCAAGAGCCCCAAAAGGCCACCTTTACGGCAGTACTTCGCCGCGCCCCTTTATTTTGTTGTTTATGTATTGCGTCCTATTTCATGCATCAGGTCTGTTCCCGTTCGAACGCGTTTACGAACGCAACTCGAACGCGTATGCATTTTGCCTTATCATGCATCAGGTCTCATTTCCGTTCGAACGCGTTCACGAACGCCATACGAACGTGAGCATTATGTTTCATTTCCGTTCGAACGCGTTAACAAACGCCATACGAACGTGAGCATTCTGTTTCATTTCCGTTCGAACGCGTTATCAAACGACATACGAACGCGAACCTTCTGTTTACCGTTCGAACGCGTTTACGAACGCTACAAGAACGCGAACACACTGAACTGAGACATATTCATCACATGCCATGTATAATTGTTTCTTAGGTGATTTTTTTTATGGAACCACACATAGTCATTCTTATCTTTGTGCACATAATAATGAAAAGCATGTTTATTCCATTAGTTGCGTCATTTGCCTTAGTCTTGATTTAACGCATTACGATTCATATACCTATGCCATGATGACTTTGGAGTATTATTTCTTGTGATATATCGGATGGAAACCCAGACATAAATTCCGTAGCCGATTCCGAATGGACGGTAATGCGGTCTGTACTTGGGATATAATTCCACGTATCACTTGGAAAAGTGCTCACATGTATGCTTGTGCGGTTATTATGTATACTTGTGTTTTTCATGAATATGATATGCTGAATGAAGTTGTATGTTCGTTGTTACTTGGAGGTATTTTCAGGCATGTGTTCTTAGATGTGAGATATATGTGAAATGTATGTATAAGTTTTATTTTGTACCCGTGAATTTAGAAGCATGATACTCTTGGAAATAAGTGTTACTTAAGCCTGATTAAATTATTGTATAAATCATTTCATTACAAGTGGCACAAGTAAGGGATCATTCCGAACCCAACGGTTTGAGGTCTTCCCTTGCGAGGGGTGAGTGCGGCCTAAATCTCATTTTCCCGGTTCACACCGGGTGGCGACTCCATTATTCTCCGGTTTAGTCCCCCGTGGCTACTCCGTACTCCCGACTGGGCCGCGAGCCCGGGACAACATGCGTCGCCCAGTTCCTGTGTTCCCACACTCACAATATCAATTACAAATCTCATTGTAAATATGTGACTACTGTATATTCTCGGGTCTCTGTCTAATATATACATCACCAAATCTCAATTAATTTCGATCTAAACTAAAATAGATTGAATATGTATTTAAAAGACAAGATGTGCTACCACTAAATGAATAATATCATGGAAAAAGTGATTTTTTGTATTCATGAACATGTTTAAATATGATACGGATTGGTGCTCAAAACATCAACTTTAACATCTACATGCAAGTCCAAAGGAGCAGAATCATTTCAAGTGGATTTAATAAAAGGTTCATCTGATCCAATTATCTAAAGACCATGCCTAAAATTGAGGGAAACATCACACAAGCCCAAATACAAGACCGTATGCGCATGTTTAAAGCTTATTGGACTTGAGATTTAATTTATGTTTTAAGTTTATTTTGTTATTTACATTAAATATTAGGTGTGTGGGCCATTCATTAAATGCCCAAAAATAAGCCATGTTTTATTTCAAATTATTGGATTGGATAGATAGGCTATTTGTCTTGGTGGGTAAGTAGAGGGTTAGAATTAAGACTTGGGCGTGTGAGATGATGAGTGGGCGAGAGATTTCTTGAGTATATTATGATTTATTTAGTTTTCATGTTTATAATAAGGTTTTACAAGACTTACTATATAAGGTGTCCTTGTTCATTAATACAAACAATTCATATTTTTTTGGACAAAACTTAGCCCATTGCAGAGAGCATTGTGTGTGCGAGTGAGATAATTTCTCTTATTCATTGAATTGAATACAAGATTTATCAAAAATTGACGATCTTTGTGACATATCTAATTAGCTAATAAGATTCTGTCAAGAAATAAAGATGAGTTTTCAAAAACAAGATTATTGAGATTTACTTGCGAATTACAAAACTTCCAAAAAGTCAAATTCTACAAAGATTGTCAATTTATCATCAACCATTCTTTCTTATGTTATATTAAAATCTTCAACTTCCTCATAGAGGGTAGCAATCTGCCTAAGAATTTTTAGTTAAAAAACTAAAAAGCATTATGATCAAGTGGATGATAAGATTTGATCAAGTTTTACATCAGTGGTGACCCTTCAAACAAAAATTAAAGTCTTCATGAGATTAACATTTATTTGCATTTTCTCAATCGGGATCTAGTAATATTGAAAGTGATATATGTTACCATTTCGCTGTTTATTAGGTCACAAGTCCATGTTGCTTGTTTAGGATTTTGAAGAAAATTTGTTTGTAAAGTTTCTGAAATTGATATGATGCTAACAACATACACAAAATATTATTTGAAAATTTAAGTATTGGCTCATTTGTTATCCTTTTATCTTCTCTAACTGTTAAATTTTTGTCCATTTTTCTATCTTCTCACTCTCACATCACAAACAATATATCAAATTTGTAATTTCTACATTGATACACTACCTTATTTTTTTGAAACTTTATACCACTTTCAGATTGATATGATTTTCCTTATAACCTAATATGGAAGCTCATTGAAAAGTATAGAAACATTTTTTAACCTTCGAATTACTCGTTTTTTTATCGGGTAAATTCTCCCTTTGTACCTGTTTTTGTATAATTTTGCTTCATTAATTTAAATTAAAAGAGAAAATTACAAGCAGAATAAATAAATAAATAAATCAATCAAAAGGGATGTAAAAGCCAAACCCCCAGTAAGAAACCAAAAAAATAACTAGCATCAAGTAAATCAAAAATTGCGTAACGTATGTTCTTAGCGTTGGAATATTCTCATCAACGCTAAAGGGTAAAGTAATTAGCGTCGAAAAAATATCATATTTTTTGTGTTGAATTAAAATTTTCGATGATAAATATATATTATCTGCATCGAAATCCGTTTCGACGTAGTAGAATTGATCATTTAGCGTTGAATATTAGTTTTTAAAACTCAAATATCTATTTATTGTCGAATAATTTTTCAACGCTAAAAATTTCGACGCTAAAAGTAATTTTTCTGTGGGGAGATCCTGCACATCCTTGTGCAGAAAAGAAGCAACATCCAAAGGAGGATCTGGCCACCAAACAAAAGCAGTGCTGCGAATTTTGTCAAGAAAGGTATCATGGGTTTTGAAATCATAATTAAATATGGAGTGTGAATTCTACAATGGATAGCCAAGTCTTGTTGACAATGAAGGTTGGCTATAACCCCCTTATGTTAATGTTAAGTGTTACTTTAAGAGTTCGAAAGCTTCTTCTTCTTCTTTCTTTTTTTTTTTTTTTTTTTTTTTTTTTTTTTTTTTTTTTAAATGATGTATAGGTGATAAACATCCTTACCAATACTTAGGGTGTAATCGAGCCAAGTAGTGATTATTTGAACTCGGCTTAATAAGCACACATTACATGTGTTGTTCAAATTCGATTCGTTAAAAAATATTGGGATCAAGCTTGACCTGAACTCGATTACTAAATGAATCGAGTTCAAATTCAAAAAATTCCATTTTTGGACTTTATTATTTACTTATCCAAATTTTAAATAAATTCCCAATAAAATCCAAATATTTATGACACACATACATATAAAATAATATCGAGTCTATACAATGAGTATTTTGAATAGTGTTTGCGAGTTAAACACGAGCCAAGTTGAGTTTTTGTACCAGTTGATCTTGTTTAATAATCGAACTTTTATTTTCGAGTCTAACTCATTTATTAAACGAATCGATCTCAAATTAAGCCAAATACGAGTCAAGCTCAAGCTGCTCATGAACGGCTCGATTTAGCCCCACTGATACTCATGAGATTAATTAAAAAGTAGATTTTTTTTCTTAAAGAAAAATATAAATTTAATGCTAACCGTTATAAAGGTAAAAATGTTTTGGGTCATTATTTAAACTATAACGATGAATTAAGAATTAGTAATTACTCATGGTGTTTGAATGAGTAATTCTTTGATAAAATTGATATGATACAATAAATTAATAAATATATGAAATTTATCCAAATTATAACTACGAATTATTTGTTAGATTTTTAGTAGTTTAAAACGTGTGGTGTTGACTTTCGCAGAGGAAGCAAGAGGTCAATGGTTCAAGGCTTAGGAGATACATTTCATTTAAGATTTAAGTGAAGTAGAAAAATAATTTATAAGAAAGAGATTTAGACCTTGTTTTAGGAAAAAACAATTAAAAATAATAATTAAATCCTTAAGGATTGTGACAGTAATATTTAGATTAATGCTTCTTTAAAGGATAACACAATAATAATATGTTTCCATGATTTCCTTATGGCCTTTGGTTGTGAAATAGGGAAAAAAATACAATCACATGTCCTGCAATTATTACTTCACTTACATAAAGTTTCTTAATTAATTCTAAAGCTTCCACAACACAGCTTTTGTGGCCATTGGGGTGAAAATAATTTACTTACCAATAAAAAGATTGAAATCCCATTTGCAGAAAAAAAAATAGTGAAGTAAAAAGATAAAAATAAAAATAATAATTTTAAGAAAAATAGTTGAAATCTTATTGATTATTTCTTAAACACATTTACCCTTTTGGTTCTCCTCCTGAAAGGATCCAAACAGAAAGTAAATAATTATAATCGAGATGTAGTAGAATTAATTAAAAGCCAAATTGTGCTTTGCTCTTTTTTACATGTGAATGCATAGTGGGTCACACTCCACCATCATCAAATGCATTCACTTCTTGTGTTATAGCTTGTCTGCCATGTCCAGCACTGCATTAATTAATGTCACTTTCATTAAAATAACCAAACCCTAATACCCCATCATCCCCTAAATCCTCATAACCCATCAACCATGATGATGAATTTCCCTCTAATGATGAAGCTTCAGGGAAAGTATTCCATGTTGTAAATGTATCATCAAGATGATCATCAAACTTTGTAATTGTTTCTGATGACCACATGTAATTACTCATCAGAAGATCATCACAATCACTAGTAGTAGTACTGTTCTTGGATTCATGATCATCTGTTGAGTAATTTTGGGCACTGCAGGCTTTTGCTTTCTGATCCTCCTGCTCACCAATACTACCATCAAAATTGCTAGCAGCAGCAGCCTGCTGATCAGGTGCTTGATCTTCTGTGCTGCTGCTGCTGCCTAAGCCTTGTTCAAGTAAAGGCTCATGGGTCACAGGATCAATCCCCATCTTAATAAGCTTCTTCTTGATGTGTGTATTCCAATGATTCTTGATTTCATTATCTGTTCTTCCTGGCAATTTTGCTGCAATTTTGGACCACCTATATATCAAATGAGACCATATATTATAACATTATGTAATAAATACATAGTAACAAAATTATGAACTTTATTAATAATTAATTTAGACCTATTGCCAAGGTGGGCATGGAGATCAATAACAAGTTGCTCTTCAGCTTCATTAAGGAGACCCCTTTTCAAGTCAGGCCGGAGATAGTTAGTCCAGCGGAGACGGCAGCTCTTGCCGCAGCGACGGAGGCCGGCGAGCTTGGGTACGGCACGCCAGCAACATTGGCCATGGGTGAGAATGAAGGTGACTAATTTCTTGTCTTCATCAGCAGTCCAAGGACCTTTCTTGACACCAAGTTTGTCGCAACAAGGTTGCCTACCCATAACTTGATGAGTTTATTTTTTCTAATTTGTGATGTAATGAGCAAGTAAAATTATTCTCATCAAATATAATGCCAATAACAAATTTACAATAGACCCCCCCATTCACCCACCTTTATATACTAGCGAGCGATTTTGCCTTTCTTTGGGGAAATCAAATGTTGATTTTGGAGATGTAACTTGTCTCACGCTTGACTTGTGTGCGTGGGTAACACTTGACCCTCCTTGGCATCAAACTTGTTATGATATTTTATAAGACACTTCATCAAAGATCTAAGTGTCAGAAATAATGGATACTATTTAGCTTAACAAGTTTGAAGTGGTACAAGAACCACTCACAAGGGTACAGGAATGGTATCGGACGAGATATTTGCATTCACATCCGCAATTAAAAATTTTGGGATTAATTTAATTATTCGTATTTGTCCATCAATATATATATATATATATATATATATATATATATATCAATATATGTCCGAAATATTCGTAAAATCAGAAAAATTAAAAATCTTCTAATTGATACATGATATCTAATACAAGTGATTCATTTAATATAAATTCAATACAAATTTATTCAATAGAGTTTTGAAGATAAACTTCAATTCAATTATTACATATAAGGCTATAATTATTAACACAATATTAACATTTCAATATAATTTTGAAGATCAATTAATTCAATAAAAGTAAATTATACAATCTCATTTTTAGTTATTGGACGGATAACAAATATCTGATTTGATATCCATAACCGTCTAATATTCATTACGGATATGAACCTAATTTCATATTTTCAACCTATCATTATCCATTAAACTACAAATATTTGATTTTTGAATGGATATTAGTAGATATCCAAAATCTCTATCTAAATTGTCATTCCTATGAAAAAAATTGTATTGTCATCATATCATTATTAAGTACAAAAAAATATCAAAAACAATGTTCTTCACTAATTCGGACATTCATACTTTTTATTACGTAGACAACTGTTAGTGATATGTGGTATTAATTAGGAACAAAAATTTATCGTATCATAACTCTATATAAAAATAATTGGACATCTGTATTTTAAAAATGTGCGAACATATCCATTTAAAGAATTTTCATAAGAAGCAACATCATGCGCTTGCTTGTTCATTTGTGAGCTATGTCCAAGTAAAATTTCTATTGATTAGCATGCTTATTATATGATGAGATTAATTTTTTTTTTTTTTTAAATAGAAAAATTTCTACGCAATATATCCAAGCCATTTAAATTTTATTTGGTATGGTTTCAAATTTAATAAGTAAAGAAACATAAAGAGAAAATGTCATTGAAAAAAAAAATTAACTTTTTTTAGAAACACATGAAGAAATTAATTAATTGCAATGAAACATGTTACCACTCCATCCGATTATAAGGCAACTTTTATGAACTCATTCGAATTGAGTTGTGATCATGACAAGAATATGTGACTTGTAAAAATATTAATAAAAAGAGTTTTTTAAAAAAAAAACATTTTTTAAAAACACTGCGCGTGTGTTTCAATCGCAACGTAGGAGTGGTGGCAATCAAACGGAGGACAAAGACGCAGGACCCACCATCAGTTTAAGATAGCAGCCGGGGACCTAAAATTGATAATGTTCCAAGGTGCTTGGCTCCACTGAAGTAGGGTCCATGATTGTGATAGTGTGAACGTGAGTCTGCCAATCCCAGACTTCCATCGATACATATTCCATTTTCACGTTCCCTTGTTTTTGTTTTATTTTTGTATTTATTTTAATTTTTATTATACACTTACTTAAGCATTGCATCAGCTTTCATCAGAACCACTTTTGTGTTTATCAATAAAGAAACACGTGATGGTGATATTCTGACATTGCAGATTAGCTCCGGAGTTTAGAGTCGTTTATGTAATTTTAATTTTTCTTATATTACTAACAGTACCACTGATTTAGATACATACTTAGAGTTGGGCAAATATTAATCGGACAGATCTAAATCGATTTTTAGAATAGTTTTATTATTAAAAAACTAAATTTGATGTGGTATCCTACAAATTGATTTAAAAGTTAATTTGAAATTCTTCCCGATTGAATCAATCTAATTGATGACGTATCATCATCTTAATGATTTTGAAAAAATTGCATACAAATTTACCTACACACTAACAAATCTTATACTATAAAATTAAAAATACAGGGGGATAAAATAATTTAATAATAAAATTTCAGACAAAAATATATAATAAAGTTAGGTAAAATGATAAAGTTTTAAAATTAAAGGGGTTAAATTTATTTTAAAATTTTAAATTTGGTTTAGATCGGTTCGATTGAAAAATAAATAGATTGGATCGATTTGAGCTCAATCCAAACGACTTCTTTTGATTTGTTTAAATTTTAACCCTAAAACGATTTTAAATCAACTTGACCCACTCCTATTTGTATGTAGAGTCTCATTTATAGCATGTGAGGGTAATATTAGAAGCTTTAAGGAGAAACTAGTTTGTCAAATTGAAGAAGTGTATTTTTATTACAGCACAACATTGTAATCCTGGGATTTATTATTGGCGTTGATGGGCTTAGAGTGGATTACTCTAAGGTGAAAGCCATTTGAGAGCGGCCTACACCTAAGGCGGTGACTGAGGTGTAATGTACTCAACAAAGATCCAGCAAGCAGAAACATCCATATAACTTTCGATGTCAGCTAGCAGAAACTTCCCATGCATGGACTCCAGCCTGCATGCAACTTGCATGCATGAGTTGGCCAAGTTGGCCAACTGCTTTGAGTTGGAAAAAACGTGTGGCACTGTAGCACACGTTTTTGCCCTATACAAGGGAGCTCCAATTCAATTGTAAATCATCTGACACGTCAGTGCCATGTGTCAGCCACGTCAGCAAGTCGGTCCCACTTTTGCCACGTTATCAGCCACGTGTCATCCACGTCATCAATACTGGTAAATTTCACTGAGCCCCCCGAAGTCTTTGAAATTTATAATTTAGCCCCAGAAGTTTTAGAAATTTACAAATCAGTCTCTGAGTTGGATTTAGACCAACGAAGTATCTAATCCACCATTTTCGACCGTTCCGGACGCAACGGTGACCTCCGATTTGTGAAATTAGTCCTGATTTTAATGTATTTTCATTTTAAACTTTAAAACTTAAAATGGAAATGGAATATTCCCCTTCTGGTGCAATGATCAAGCTGACGGCAACTAATTAATCCTTCTGGAGACCTCAGATGATAGATTATTTACAATGTAAAGGTTTGTTTGATGTTGTCGAGGTGAAGGGAGTGAGACCAGAATCTGTTAAAGAGTACAACTTTAATAAACTCAATAACAGAACTCTAGGTCAGATTAGACAGTGGATCTGTCACAGTGTCTTCCACCACATAGCACATGATACAGATGCTTAATAAATATGGAGCAAATTGGAAGACATGTTCCCAGCCAAAACAGCTCGGAATAAAGCCTTAATCGTGAGGCGTTTGGTGAACTTGAAGCTACGAAGTGGAAGTTCCGTTGCAGAACACACCAATGAGTTTCAAAGCCTGGTGAACTAGTTGTCTGCAGTAGACATGCAACTGGCAGACGGAGTTCAAGCCCCTCTTGTTACTCAGTTCTCTTCCTGATAGCTAGGAAACACTGGTGGTTACTCTCAGCAACTCAGCTTTAGGATGCAAACTTACCACGCCTATGGTAAAAGATGCATTATCTAATGAAGAAGCCAAAGGAAAAGACGTGGGCTCATATCAAACAGAAGCCCTTGTATCGGAGCATCGAGGAAGACAACAGGAGAAAAATCAAGGTAAAGGGAGAGGCAGAACCAAAAGTATGGGCAAATCCAAGGACGGGAGAAAACCTACATACAAGTGCTTCCACTGTGGCATATAAGACCATCTAAAGAAGAATTACCGAAAACTGCAACGAGAGCAGGGACAAGGCAATAACCAGCCGAAGAAGAATGATACGGAGACACTAGTAGTTCCCACATGAGATGTAACTATATGCTCTGCCCAGGAAGAATCATGCCTTCACACCGCAACTCAGGATGTCGAGTGGGTGGTCGATACTGCAGCATCCTACCACGTCACTCCTCATAGGGATTTCTTCACAACATGCAAAGTATGAGACTTTAAAGCAGTGAAGATGAGGAATACCAATTCTTCTCAGATAGTGGGAATTGGTGAAATACAGATGCAGACAAATGTAGGGTATAGAATAACTCTGAAGAAGGTAAGACATGTTCCAGAACTTCGGCTCAATTTACTCTCGGGGGTAGCCCTTGACAAACAGGGTTATGCTAACCATTTCAGCAATGACACTTGGAGAATGATAAAATGTGCCATGGTCATCGCCCGAGGACATATTTGTGCAACTTTGTATAGAATCATGTGAAAATATGTGCAGAAAGCCTAAATGTAGCTGAACCGGAGGCTTCTCAGAATTTGTGGTACCAGAGACTCGGTCACATGAGTGAAAGGGGGTTGTCTACCTTGACAAATAATGATCTAATCTCTGTCTCCAAAAATACTGCCCTGGATACTTGCAATCATTGTCTATTCGGTAAGCAACATATAGTCTCTTTCAATATCTATTCTACAAGAAAATCAGAGTTACTTAGTTTGGTGTACTTTGATGTTTGTGGTCCATTGGAGGTAAATTCACTAATAAATACTTTCTGAATTTTATTGACGATGCTTCTCGGAAGGTATGGGTGTATTTTCTGAAATCAAAGGATCAGGTCCTAGACTATTTCAATCTGTTCTATGCCATGGTCAAGCGTGAAACATGGAAGAAATTGAAGTGCCTTCGCACAGACAATAGAGGCGAATACACTTCTAGGGAGTTCGATGACTACTGCGGAAGTCATGGTATTCAAAACGAAAGGATTGTTCCACGTACCCCACAACATAATGGTGTCGCTGAAAGGATGAACCACACCATTATGGAGAAAGTCAGAAGCAGGATCAGCATGGCTAAGCTGCCAAAGCCATTCCGGGGAGAAGCTGTTCGTGCCACGTGCTACCTGATCAACAGATCACCATCTGTACCGTTGAATTTTGAGATTCCGGAGAAAGTGTGGTATGGTAAGAATCCCTCATATTCTCACCTCAGAATATTCGATTGTTTAGCATTTGCACACGTATCCAATGAGCTCAGGCAGAAGCTCGATGCAATGACTACTCCATGCATCTTCATAGGCTATGGAGACGAGGAATTTGGATACAGGCTATGGGAACCGAAGGAAAAGAAGGTCATCAGAAGCAGAGATGTAGTGTTTCTTGAAGTCCAAACAATAGAAGACATTGAAAAGCCCAAGATGTCTTCTAATTCCAGTGCCAACAAAGCTGATGTAAATCCAGACACAACCCCAACACCAACAAGATTGGCCACATATGATGATGGGGTGCAAGACATGCCAGAGGCAGAATCGGAAGAGGAAGATGGTGTTGAACTGGGGGAGCTGCAACCTGCTCTATCAGAGGCTACATGATCATCCATAGATCATGATGACAACAGACAGCCAGAAATCAGTGAACCTCCAGTATGAAGATCTGAGCGAGGCCGGATCCCATCATCCAGATACTCAGGATCAGAATACATTCTGCTTACTGACGAGAGGGAGCCAGAAACCTTCAACGAAGCTGTATCTCATAAAGACAAAGACAAATGGCTGCACCCAATGCATGATGAAATGTAATCTCTGTAGAAAAATAACACTTATGAGATAACCAAGCTCCCACATGGAATGAAGGCACTGAAGAACAAATGGGTGTTCAAGTTCAAGAAAGATGGCAGCAGAAATATGGTGAAACACAAAGCTCGGCTCGTAGTCAAAGGATTCTTACAGAAAATGGAATTGACTTTGATAAGATTTTTTCACCAGTGGTAAAGATGACTTCAATCCGAGTTATCCTAGGATTGGTAGCTAGTTTGAACTTGGAGCTTGAACAGATGGATGTCAAAACAATATTTCTTCATGGTGATCTGAATGAAGAAATCTACATGGAGCAGCCAGAAGGATTCAAGGTTTCAGGAAAAGAAAACCTTGTTTGTAAGTTGAAAAAGAGCTTGTACGGGCTCAAGCAAGCACCGAGACAATGGTACAAGAAGATTGACTCATTCATGGTGGGTCAGGGATACAAAAAAACTACAGCAGATCAATTTGTATACATTCAGAGGTTTCCAGATGGAAATTTTGTTGCTCTTCTACTATATGTGGACGACATGTTGATTGTTGGACAAGAAGCAGCGAAGATAAGCCAGCTGAAGAATGAACTCTCTAAGTCTTTTGACATGAAAGACTTGAGACCAGCTCAACAGATTTTGGGAATAGAGATTGTTCGTGACAGACAGAACAAGAAGTTGTGGCTTTCACAAGAGAGTTATATTGAACAGATAATCAGGAGGTTCGATATACAGAAAGGCAAACTAGTCAGCGTTCCGCTGGCGCACCATTTCAAACTGAGCAAGAGTTCCTGCCCCTCATCCAAGAAATAGATAGAGGAGATGTCATCAATAACATATTCTTCAGCTGTTGGAAGCCTAATGTATGCAATGGTATGTACCAGGCCAGATATTGCACACGCAGTGGGTGTAGTGAGCCGTTTTCTCTCTAACCCTAGAAAGCAACACTGTGAGGCAGTCAAATGGATTCTCAAGTACCTCAAGGGTACATCAAAGTTCCGTCTGTACTATGATGGAGCTGATCTAATCTTGGAAGGCTATACAAATTCATATATGGCAGGAGATCTTGATGGTAGAAAATCTACATCAGGTTTCATCTATACTTTTGCAGGGGGAGCTGTATCCTAGCAATCAAGATTGCAGAGGTGTATTGCATTATCCACAACAGAAGCTGAGTACATCGCTATAGCCAAGGCAGGAAAATAAATGTTGTGGTTAAATCATTTTCTCCAAGAGTTAGGGATCAAGCAGACATGATACAAGATACATTGTGACAGTCATAGTGCTCTAGACTTGAGCAAAAACTCAATATATCATTCCTAGACGAAGCACATTGATATTCGCTATCATTGGATACGCGAGGTGATGGATCAACAACTGTTGAGACTAGTGAAGATCCATACAGATAAGAATCCAACTGACATGTTAACGAAAATGGTTACTCTAGACAAGCTAGAGTTGTGCAGAGACATAGCCGGGATAGCTGTCAGATGATGATTGTTTCAGATGCAGCTGGATGGGGAGAATTGTAATGTACTCAACAAAAATCCAGTAAGTAGAAACATCCATGTAACTTTCGGTGCCAGCAAACAGAAGCTTCCCATGCATGGACTCCAGCATGCATGAGTTGGCCAAGTTGGTCAACTGCTTTGAGTTGGCAAAAACGTGTGGCACTGTAGCATACATTTTTGTCCTATAAAAGGGAGCTCAAATTCATTTGTAAATCATCCC